>JBBIGA010043936.1:0-13243 GCA_037576975.1 Alestes dentex
TGGACAGGATGGCCCTTGCTGTTCTCAGGGCATCCTGGTCACCTGATTTGAAGGCGGTGTCTCGGGTTCTCAGCAGCATGCGCACTTCTGCAGTGTAAACACAGTCCAGCGTGTTTTTACCCCTCGTCGGAAAGTCCACGTGTTGATAGAATTTAGGGAGAACTGACTTGAGGTTTGCGTGGTTCGTATCCCCAGCGATTATGAACAGTCCATCAGGATATGAGGTTTGGAGCTGGCTGATTGCTCCGTACAGTTCTGGCAGCGCGTTGTTTGTGTTTGCGCTCGGTGGGATGTACACCGCGAGTTAGCTTTTAGCCTAGCATGGACTACCCCACGCTTGCCCCGCTTCCGCTTTCTCGCGCACCGCTTGCGATGTCGCTTCCTCCAGCCAGCGGTATCAGGCAGCTCTGTGGTCTGAGGGCTCGGTCCGCGTAGCAAGTCGAGATCTCGGAGTAGCAGCAGCACCTCATCTTTGAGGCAAGTTACACGCTCTTCTCGTATCTGGTGCAGGGTCTGGTGGTCACAAACATGCGTACCAGCTGTTCAGATGCACATGTTTGGCAAGTTTCGGTATGAACGTTTGAAAAAAAACACACTTTTGCACCAAAGTGTTGGACCCGGAGTGGCCACTGCGACCTAGCGCGCCGCCATCTTGGTTCCAACAATGATATTACCTTGATGGCAGATTCAGCCCCCAAGCCTATGTCTACTCTTTAGAGGGAGACCCAGTTCTTCTCCTCAGAGATATCCAATTCAATGCAGTGGGGTTTGATCCTGTAGGAGCTCCCTTTTGATGAACCACCGCAGTAAACTCTGATGATGACAACAAGCAGATAGTTACCAAGCCATTCCATCAATTAATACAGGTTTACATTCAAACGAATTAATCAAAATCTTTACAGTGATACCAACAGAAGTTCAGTCAAATCTTTTGCCAAAAAAAGCAACACTGGCTCGTCTGTTTGGTATTTCTGAAGAAAGGGGTTAAAACTTCTCGCAATGGCGAGGAAGAATTGAAGCTTTGGGATTAAGAGTGGATCCCCTTGTGCTGCCAGGATGGCGTCATAAGAGGCTGTGTTCAGTTTTTGGACCTTCTTATCCTCAACAGCATTGACATACTTCTGAATCATGGGCCAAACTTCCAGGACTCTCTCTGCAACCGGCACATTTTCCACCCATCTGTGGTCGCAGAAAGAGAGGGGAAAGCAGGACGACCCAGTGATGTTGGTGTAGTTCTCTCTCCAGGCAGGAACGTTGTGGAAAAGGAAATGGAGCGCGCACAGGAGTTTATCAATTTGCCAGGCTGTAAAGCCTACCTTCATGGCATAGTGGAGCTCCCAACCATCAGGACTTGAGCGCCTCCATGCAGCTCAGCATGCTCCTTTTGAAGGAGATCCAGGAGTTTGAAGTTGACATTGGGGCCATCCATTCCTACTGAGAGAAGCTGCCTCATGTTGAGTTGTGCAACACATTCCTGTGAATTATCACACAGAAGAAAGTTTGTTTAAATAACATTTATTGTTTAAGTAAACCAAATTCAATATACAGACAGACAGTAATACTGTATATGCTTCAAATTAAACATTTAGCTTTATTATCCTAAAGTAAAAGTGTTGGAATACACTTGACAGTGATTGATATTACGCCTATGTCAAGGACTGCTTTGCCAAAGGTAGATCATTGGTTCTCCAAATGTGGCTCACCCTTCAGATTAAGTATAACAGTTAGGCTATAACACTTATTATTATATACATTTTTCCAATATTATGTTACAGAAATTCAACAGTAGGCTAAATAAATAAAATGATCAAAAATTCATGAAAATGTTCAAATGCAAACAATGTCCCCTATGTAACCAATAAGTATAGGAAAATAAACTTACTGCAACAGATCGTCAGCTCTTCCATGTCCCAGGAATTGTGAGCCAAAATAACTAGACCGCACACAACCATCCTCCAAAAACATGAATGTGTATGTCCATTTGTTTTTTCTTTGACGAGTGATTAAGGCTCTCATCAAACATAAGGACGTACGGTCCGGCATGATTTATGGCCTCAACCAGTTGCCTCTTAAAATAGGGGGCAATCCCAAATTTGATCATGTAGGTCTTGTCCTTGGCCAAACGATTTGCCGATTTGGGAGTCCAGGAACATCTTGCTAAACAGCTCTACTATGCCATCATTCAACTTGAACGCATGGTGTTTTACTGCTAAATCTAAACACTACAGTACCTCGACCTGCAGCGTAGAGGTGGTAGTGCAGAGCGTCTGTATGCTGGTGGTAGGATTACTGGCAGTGGATTGTGTGTGTGTGTGGGGGGGGGGGGGGCGGGCCGGCGAGTTTGAGGGAGCAGTGGAGGTTGAGTTCGTAGATGCAGCTATATTGCCAGTGCAAAACAGCGACAGCGGTAGCTGCGCGTTACATCCCCGCATCCTGGCTTGGTGGCTACTCGACTCCATGTGTGATTTAACCACCTTCACCCCCATCCAGGTAATTTTTATAGTCTTCTTACAGACGTTGCAATAAGCCTCTCGGCTGTTGCAAACTACTGGCCTAAGCCAGTCTTTAAACGTTGATTCCTCCAGCCAGAGGTCTGAAAACTTGCATTTGCCCATATCTGAAATAAACCATTAGCGAACTCGCGCAGAGGTTTGGTAGCAAGCCAGCCGGGTACCCAGATTGATTTAATGCGCGCCAGTACACGTGAAATCATTCCTATCACTCAGGTCCTACTCGCAACATAAAAATTAATTCACGCAAGTTTAGTAATTTAAGGAGATAGGCCTGCACATAAGTTACACAAATTGAAAAACACATAGGCCCAGTTGGATGGGGGTTCGAAAATTTACTACCTCGTCAGATGACGTTTACTACTTATTGCTATTTTTTACTGTCCTTAATTTGGCCTAATTTAATTTACTACCTTTAACTACCTTTTACAACCCCGCGGCAACCCTGTATTTATAGTATCCATATATTTTAGACAAAATATACTATCATACTCTTTATTTTTTATATAGACAGATAAAACTTTCCATTTACAAAAAAACAGCTGTTTTCTGTCTATAATGTATGAAATGAACATTTAGAATTTTAGATACACATGGTAACAACTTAAACTGACAACATTAGCTGTAAAATAACAGTGCAAAATTAATTTAGTAACTGGAAAAATCTATTCCATTATGGTGAGGTTTTGGTGCAAAAAGATAAGCCTGTCTACGTTCTCTGGAGCAAGACGGGAACAGCTTGCACTGATAATGTCCCCTGCGGTGGAGAACACTCTCTCACTTGCAACAGAAGTTCCTGGGACACTGAGGTACTCTTGTGCAAGTTTTGCAACATAGGGGAACTTTACCACTCAAAAGCATCTGCATCTACATGAAAGCAGTCTGCTGCCTTGCATGATGTGACTTCCTCCTCCATAATTTTGAAGGAGGACTTTGTCTTCTGCTCTGCTTTGCAAAGCTCTCCAAATACTTCTGACATGGCAGACTTCTTTTGAGGAGGGGATGATGAGGATGGATTTTCTTTCTCCGTGGATGCCTCTGCTTGCACATCTTGAAACTGAAAAAAGATTATTATTATTATTATTATTATTAGTGACACATTTCTAAACCAAAAGCATATTTAATTTTGTCAAATTTTAATAAACATGATAAAAACAAGATTATGAAAATGATTTAAAAATAGATCAAATACCTGATATTTATGCTCCACAATTTCTTTTATGAGATCATTGTAGACATGGTCACAGCATAGATCGTTACCTCCATTATCAAAGATTGAAGATCTAACTATATCTTACATGAATGGGACTTTCATTGTTTTATCACCTACTAAAAAACTGGAGGCATAGAGAATTGACATAAAAAAGGATATTCATGAAGCTGATTGGGAAATAGCTGGTTTTAAGGCCCAGACCCAGTCTGTTAAGACCAAATTTAAGTTATTACAATATAAATGGCTGATGCGTACTTATCTTGCACCCAGTAGGTTAAATCACATATTCCCAAATGTCCCTGATATCTGTGTGAAATATAAAGTGGAAAAAGGTACCTTAATTCATTGTTTGTGGGAGTGTACGAGGATACAGCAGTTTTGAAAAAGTGTAATAGAATGTGTGGGTCTTGTAGTTGGAAGGGAAATTTCTTTGCAAGCCAAACTTTGTATATTGGGTATATACCCTCAAGACTTTGTTGTGACACAGAAACGTTGTTGCTTATTGACTTTGGACTTTTACAGGCCAGAAGGATAATTGCACTGTTGTGGAAAAGCATGGATACACCTTCTACTCGAATGTGGACAAAGGAATTAATGACCTGCTTAGCTCTGGAGAGACTAACATACATTGTAAAAAAGAAAGATGACAATTTTGTTCACTTATGGAATACCTACATACGTTTTTTGGAAACTCAAGATTCTTAATTGTGATATTCTGTAACATGTGCACTGGTGAGATCTTGCTTAATTTACCTACTTAGCTACTTATTTTTTATGTATATTTATTTTGATGTATTTAATTTTCTTTTATCTACTTTATCTTATTTATTTATTTTCATTTTGTTACATAGGGGAGGATGATCAGATTTTTTTTCTTCCTTTCTGGGGGAGGGATACTGATGTTTTAAAGTCATTAAGAAAATGTCAATAAAAAAATGTGGCAAAGGCCTTCAAAGTTATTTTCAAAACTGGTGGAATACCAGGTCATCCTCTTCGCCCGCTTTGTACTTTGCGTGCAGTAGCAACCAATAGAACTAGGAGAACCAACAAGTAGCAACCAGGAGAAGTCTCCAGTACATCACTGGCCACACTTACAGCCACTATTCCATATAATCAACAATCTACACTCACATAAACATCATCACCCCTAACATTATAATGGGAAGAAGAGAGAGATGAAAAGTCCTGTGCTGCTACAACGATCATCTGGCTATTCACAGTTCTAGTTATCATTTTAGTCACTATCACTTTTAGAAGTGGAATTACACAACATGCTAACATACCAATTATCAGTAGAATTCCAATTAATATAATGCCTATTTTAATTAACATAGCACTCCATGATCCAAACAAGTTAGAGAACCATTCCCCTATATGTGCATCTCTTCCTGCATTTGTTTTTATTTCTAACCTGAGTTGGTGCATTTTCATCATAGCGTCAGTAAATGACCCACCTGGTGATGTGTTATTAGGTATGTAAGTGCAACACTGGTCACCAAATTTCACACACTCACCCTTTTTCTGCCAACAGACAATCCAAAGCTCGTCTATTTAATATTGCACAATGTTCATAAGAATATGGATTAGGGACTATAAGCACCTTAGCTAGTGGTGACCACACACAAACTACACACTTTGATTTATTTAATTCTTCAGCTGTATACTGTGCCCATTGATACCAAGTATTAAATTGCGCTTCCTGTAAATCCATATCCTTAATATATTATTAAGACTGATCATCAAGTGCTCTTTCAGTCCTTTCAAAACTGATGTATTCCAGCACGGATATGATTTCTAAATGTATCAGAATCAACAGTAAATAATTTAATTGCTTGTTCTATAGTCATTAATTTAGCTGTATCCAGGAATATACAATGATCAATCAAACATTTAGTCTTAATGTTAACTACCTCTATGACTCCACACTCATCTGTTACTGGCCATATTTCAAAACTACTTCTCTTGTTGAGGTAGGGAATAACACCAGGCCCATCAGTCGAGTTACACATATAAGTCAACGAAAAACACTGTTCTAGTGGCACAAGTCCACTTCCAGCTGCTAATGTTTTCGCAGCTAGGGCACAGTTAATGACTTGTCTTCTCGCCCCCTCTTGCTTTATAACTGTTGAACCATTCAAACTCTGATCATTAAAATCTATCACTTCATGGTTGATTATATGGCCAATCTGAATCAATGTGAATGTTGATGAGACCTGGCAGCTCTGGAGATCCCAATTGGCCCACAACTAGGTCAACAGGGAGATCATCAAAAAAAAACCAGATCAGCA
Source organism: Alestes dentex (assembly GCA_037576975.1). Classification (NCBI taxonomy): domain Eukaryota; kingdom Metazoa; phylum Chordata; class Actinopteri; order Characiformes; family Alestidae; genus Alestes; species Alestes dentex. The sequence goes on from JBBIGA010043936.1 coordinate 6,012, forward strand.
AACTCATCATCATCAGATATCCAAAGATCAGCAATACCTGACACAGTTTTTTCTTCTTAAAAATGCCGATCTCTACTGGCTGTTTGTCTGGTACTGTTAGTTGGCCGCAAGTCCTCACCGGAGAGTCCAGCTGATCTGAGATGAGGAGCAGTCACACTGCCTGCGACCTTGTCCTTCTGCTTTCTTCTCCAACTCTCCTGTCTCCTCTGGCTGAAGATGCACCTTAATCGAGAAAGAGGCACCTTCCTCCTGTCTTTCTGCAGGGCTGCCCTGATCAGTTCCATGGTGGTCTTCTCGTGTGGAATACTCATCGCTATCACTTTCCTCTGGCTCCACTCTGGGTAACGGATTCCTGGGGACTCAAGTACAGTGATTAAGGTGATACCAAGTAGTGTTATCTTCCACTTGTATTGCCGTGGGTGTTACTCTGACCACCTTGTGCGGCCCACTCTGCCTGGGCTCATTCCACTTCTTCCTGAATACTCTTATGTATACCTGGTCTCCTAGTTTTATTGGATTCACCGGTTCCTCCTCTGGTTCTGGAACCCGCTTCTGCTCCTGTTGTTAGATAGCTTTATACATAGCAGTTACCTGTTTTATATATACCCTCAATCTGGCTTCCAGTTGTTCTCAAGAGGGTCTTTGAGAGGGCTTCCCCAAATGCAGTACAGGCATAGGTCTCCTAGTAAACATTTAATGAAGAGTCAGATAGGAGGTCCTTTTGACCTGAATATGATAATACATCAATACCTTTTTAATAAAGTGACCAAAAACCTTGTTTTTCTCCTTACTACTACTCCTCATAAACTATGATTTAAACCATGTGTATTAGTGATTAGTATTGTTAGTAGTGTACGTGGCGCATTTAGCAATCCTTCATGATTTCCCCACAACCCCATTGCTGTCTTGTTCTGCTCCCCTTGAACTCCATTTAGGTTTTTCATATATCGTTGCCTGTTCTTGTATCTCAACCAAATCATTCAGCATAGTCACGGGTTCTACCGTTACTATTGGGGCCATTTCTGGAACTTCACATTTTGAGGTCTTTCTAGCCTTCTCATCAACAAAGTTATTTCCTTTAATTACATAATCATTGGCCTTGGCATCATCATAGAACTCATCAGGTCTAATATCTATACATCACTTGAGAGTCACATCAGGATACCTTTTGTCAGTATGGCTGGAGTACACCAAATTTGGGTTCCCAACCTGCACAAAGCATTATACCCCAACAAATTTACAGGAGTTTGTTCTGACACTAATACAGGTATCCTAATTGTTTTATCCTGTACTGTTAAATGAACTGGAGCCATTACTGGTATTAGCTGCACTTGTCCCAAGAATCCTATTGTCTTCACAAATTTCCTGACATGGGGAGATTAATGGCATAATTTGAATTTAAACATGTATAACATGTTCCTGTGTCTATTAACAGACAATTTTTCTCATTTACCTTGACTTGCAGCCATGGTTGTACTTGGTTTGAACGTGACAGTGGAATCTTTTGACCCCATCCCTGTGGAGGTCGCCAAGTCGACCTTCCCTGCATTCCAGGTTCCCTTCATGGATTTACTGGACATTTCTTTCAGATTTGCTCCCTTTGTCCACACCCCCAACAGACAGCATTGGGATTGTTGTTGCTGGTGTCTGCCTCCTGTCCTCTGTCCTTTTGGTCCACCTCCTCCAGACTGGAATGGAAGGAGCTGTAGACTGCAATGGTTGCTGAACACCCCTGCTGACCTGCAGCTAGTGCAGGATTTGCTGTGACTGACACCTGCAGCACTGGCTCTTGCTCTGTCACTGTGGCTTGAAGTTTCTCTTTTTTCTTTGGTCTTTTGCTCTGCCTGTCTGTTTGTCCACAGCATGCACCACATGAGCCACAAACTCATCTGAAATGTTGTCAGTCAGTCCCACCATGTTTTCCAGCCTGCTCTTTGTCTCCCAGGGCCAGGAGACACCCAAATACTTTCTTTAATGTCCAGTATCCACTTATAGGACCCCTTCATGCAGCTCCAGCAGACTACTGACCAGCCCCCACTAGAGTTTGGGTCTACCATAGTACATAATTAGCATCTCTCCCCTTTATCAATATTGGTGCCTTTATTGAAAATATGTTTTCACTGACCTTAATATTTTCCCCTCATCTGAACTATCTTCCCCATTACCTGACAATTCTCTCTTTTCTCAAAGTCCCTGAACTTCTCTCCCCCAATGGACTGCATATAATAGCTTTCACACTTCTAGCTGTCTTATCTAGATCCTGAATAGTGCCATCAGCCCCTTGTATTATTCCAGCCTCGAGTCCACACTTCGGCATACCACCGTTGACTTTCGTTTCTCTGACACTTCCTCTGGCTTTATGATCTCTTTCACATCTCTTTACATCCTTATCTGTTTTCTTAACCTTTTTACTTTCTTTTTTCCTGTCATACACTTACAATAACAATCTATATCCCTGCCACCAGCACTGTAATCACTATCTTCTCATCCTACTTGCTCTATTTTATCTGTAGTACTAACCTCACACCTATCTCTTCCTTTTCATGAGTGGCAACTCCTCACAGTATAGCTCTCTCTGCCTTATTATTACTGTACCCTTACTACTCTCACCTGGGGGTGCACAGGCCAGTGCAATATATATATCCCCTTCTTAATACAATACAATACAGTACACAGTTATATGTACTTCTCTTACTGTTTTTTTTTCTCCAATCTGCCAACCCCCTTAATTTTCAGCTGTTCATTCACTCACACATTTGCAGCCACTCACAGCCAATCAGATACACACCCCAGTCACAAAGAAATCTAACCTTTAAATTACTCTCTGACCAAAAAAGAAGCAAAAACAAAAAGAAAATGAGGAAGCAATCATACTCATACTATATCCAGCCCTTTTTTAGCACAGCACAACAAACTACTTTACTCCAATTTATCTCCAATTATATACCAAACCCTTTACTTTTTCCAATTTCACAAAATACTAATTTGACAGCCCATAAATATTTCAACACTTATAATGACTTTAAAATCTCTGAGTGTGGCACAACATAAGCACACATTTACTTTTCACATATCCAATTACAACTCTTACAAGACCAGACCTACCGTCTTAAGACAAACACCTTATCTGTGTGATTATCCAGGTCAGAGTCACTTTCTGTATACCTCTGGTACATACCTCTGGTATATGCCCACGATAAACATAAAACAAATGAGGCGGCCTACTAATTCATGGTAGCATCTATTTTCTGCACACCGTCACCTCGGGCCCCGCCCCTCACTTCCCTCCAATCGTCACCGTCCAACCCTCTCAGCTGTCAGCAGAAGAAACGACAGATTCGTCAATTCTGACTTTCTATATTAACGCCTTCTAGTCAAAGAGTGACCGCCGTATGTCGAGGTCAGGCCTATTTCACTTTTACTTTTTCTTTTACTTAGACTATTCCCAAAAAAAACATGTAACCAGTATTCTGTACAGGCTTGGCACTGACCTCGAGGTTCAGATTAATACTTACCTCTGGACCATGGCCTCAACTCTCCGACGCCAGTAATAATCCTCAAAATGGGCCTTATTTCTATACTTATTTCTTATTTACCTAACCCTATAAAGACAGCCAGATCTCAAAAAATGCTTGCCTTTGATGTTCTGTGTCAGATCAGAAGTGGTTCAGGAGGTCATAGGTCGAACCAGGAGTCCATGGCCCTGGAAGGTGAGGCGCTCAGCGAGCACCGGGATTTTGGATAGCTGGTGGCAGCGCTATGGCACAGATTCGGCCAGCCAGAGAGGGAGGAGATGGCAAGAGATCAGCTGGGTCAGAGACGGCAAAAGACTGGCGAGACATGGGGCGCACTCGCCGGAGACCTGCAGAACTGCGTGCGCCCAGCCTACCCACATTTCACACTGACAGAACAAGACGAGCTGGTGCTACATGCCCTTTCACCAGAGCGGCTGCAGCAGCATGTGCGCCTGACAGACCCAGCTTCCCTGACGGCAGCGTTGGCTGAGGCGGAACATGCCAAGGCCATTTTGACCACCAAGACCAAGTCGTTTCCACATCGGCGAGTGGTGGCCAGCGGAGTGGACGAAGGTGAGGTTCAAGAGTAGACTATGGTTTCTCCTAGAGTGACACGCCCCCTCCAACCAAGGGCATGTTTTCGCTGCGGGCAGCTAGGACACTTAACACAGCGCTGCACGGCGCCAGTGCCAAAGGAAAAGCCGCAGCAGCCGCCGGAAAACAACCAGCCCGCGGCACTGTGAGGGCCACGCCATCCTCTATCTGCCATGCCCCTCCAAGACTTCAGAAACCAAGAGTGGGTCGTCTGGGAGACGCCGAAGGACTCTATGTGGAGTGCATCATGGAAGGAGTGCGCTGTCAAGCACTGGTCGACACCTGCTCTACTATCACAATTGTCCGGCCAGACGTGTTGACACACATGCAGCAGCAGACTCCTCCCGGCTGGGCAGAGACCAATGTGCACGCACAAGAATGAGGGGTAAGAAACAGCTGACCATCACCGTGAATGGGGTGATGGTCAAGCATGAGGTGTGGCTCGCAGACGTGGTGGAGCCATGCATCCTGGGGCTGGACGCGTTGGCAAGACTGGGGGCAATGGTGGAGGTGGCGGCAAGACAGCTTCATGCTGCTGTGGAGACTGGCTCGTTCCATGGGAGCAGCAGAGAGACTGACACAAGGGTGGACGAGACTCGCACGGTGGAAGGGCCCTCCACCGAGACACGTCACGCGGTCCAAGAGCTGCTGCAGAGAGACAGCGCAGGGCTCACTGGGAGTCAGAGAGCCGAGTTGGAATTACTACTGAGGCGGAATGTGGATTTGTTTGCAGCGAAGGATGAGGAGTGCACACGCATGCCATTGGGGCAGCACCACATCGACACTGGGGACGCTACTCTGGTTCATTTGTGCCCACACCGGTAAGCGGCAGGCGGCCGAGCAGAAAATCAAAGAGATGGCGGCAGCAGGGGTGACCGAGCCATCGGACAGCCCCTGGGCAGCACCGGCATTGCTGGTAAAAAAAGAAGGATGAAAGTTGGCATTTCTGCGTGGACTATTTAGCGCCTGAATGCGGTAACGAAGAAAGATTCTTACCCCTTTCCTCGAGTCGATGATGCGTTAGACTACATTGTGGGTTTGCGGTGGTTCACCTCCTTAGACTTACGGAGTGGTTACTGGCAGGTAGAGTTAGCTGAGGACACTAGACCAAAAACAGCTATCACTATCGGGCAAGGGTTATGCCATTTGGTCTTTACAATAGTCCGGCCACGTTTGAGAAACTCATGGAGTGAGTGCTTAACCAGTTGTTGGTGAATGCCAAGACCTTCGAAGGGGCGGAGCAGAACTGGCCAACACCGCACAACGTGAAAGAGTTGTGTGGCTTCTTGGGGTCAGCCTCGTACTACCGGCGTTTCGTGAGGGACTTTGCGGCCGCTACATCGGCTAACGGTGAAAGGGGGGACTTTCAGGTGGTCCGAGGAGTGCTTGTGAGCCTGAACCCAACAAAACCTTATATAGTGGACACAGACGCGAGCGATGTAGGTGTTGGCGCAGTCCTATCACAAGCCACGGAAGCTGGGGAGCTCATAGTGGCGTATTACAGCTGAGCATTGAGTCGGCCAGAGCGAAATTACTGCATGACGCGACGAGAACTCTTGGTAGTGGTCCAGAGCCTCCGCCACTTTCAGCCGTACCTGTGTGGACAGAAATTCCGCCTCTGAACCGATCACGCGTCGCTAACGTGGCTGCTGAGTTTTAAAAACCCTGAGGAGCAGTTCGCACGGTGGTTAGAGGAGTTACAGGAGTACGACTTCGAGGTGCAGCACAGACCAGGTCAACAGCACTGTAATGCATATGCGCTGTCGCGCCGCGCGTGTATAGTCAAGGAGTGTCGTTACTGCAGGCGAGTGGAAGAAAAAGAACAAGTGACTGAGCTAAGTGCGGCTATCACGACCGACACGGTGACCGGTGTGGACTCAGAGAGGCTGCAGCGTCAGCAGGTGAGCGATCTGATTCTAAGCCAGGTACGACAGTGGTTAGAACAGTCACGCTGGCCCGAGTGGGACGAGATGACTGCCACAGACTCAGAGCTAAAAGCTTATCGGTCGCAGTGGGGGACATTGGAGTTAAGGCAGCGTCTGTGTTACCGCCGCTGGTGGCACCCAGACAGTGAGCACAAGCTTTGGCAGCTGTTGGTGCCTCGCGCACTGCAGGAAGACATTTTAAAGAAAGTACACGGTGCGGTGGGGGTCAGACATTTTGGGGTGACCAAGATGCTAACGCAGCTCCGCAGCATGCAGGCGGGACATTGAGTTGTTTGTTCACTGTTGTGATCACTGCACCACAAAAAAGGACCGAGGGGTCAGTCGCGGGCGCCAATGCAGCCCTACATGGTGGGGGCTCCCATGGAGCAGGTAGGCATGGACATTTTAGGTCCATTTCCGCAAACTGACCAGGAGAACCATTGCGTGTTGGTCGTGACTGACTATTTTACAAAGTGGCCCAATGCGTATGCAGTAGCCGATCAGAGCGCGACCACGGTGGCCGATAAACTTGTAGAGGAGTTTTTCTGTAGGTTTGTGGCGCTGGAAGAGCTACACCGTGAGCAGGGGTGGAACTTTGAGGTGCGAGTTGCGCACCCCACGAGTTGCGCACCCCCGTGGACTTGGCGTTCGGACCCCCCCAAGCCAGAGATCGAGGGCCTGCCAGGGCCGGACTACACGCACAGACTGCCGACTGAGGGTGGTGCACGACTTGGCGAGAGAGCGCCAAGGTGCAGCCACAGTCCGACAGAAGCAGGCGTACGACGTGCGCAGCCGAGGACACGGCTTTGCGCCGTGAGACCTGGTCTGGGTTTACTGCCCCTGTGGAAAAAGGGGCGGAACCCAAAACTGGACAGCCACTGGAGGGGGCCAGGAGAGGTCCTCAAGCGGCTTGGTGTTGAGGGGCCACCACAAGGCTGTGGTCCTGCACAGGGACAGACTGCTCGGCCGGAGGGTAGTGAGGGGTGAGAAGGGTGGGGTTGGTGTTGGAGTTGGGTGACGTGCTGGATGTATGCTAGTTGGGGGTGCAGTGCACACTGTGAGAACTCTGTATTGGAGGCTGTGAAGCTGACAATAAATGAGACTCTGCTTGAAGATCAGCGTGTCTTCGCATTCTCTCGCTCGCCATATATATACACATACATATATATATATATATACACACACACACACACACACA
>JBBIGA010043947.1:0-13243 GCA_037576975.1 Alestes dentex
CAGAACGTACATTGCAGGAACACACACACACACACACACACACACACACACACACACACACACACACACACACACCTGAAAACGAATTCTTTTCATTTTTTACTGTTTAAACAACATTCAACTGTCTTCATCTGTCTGTCTATTGTCATGGCAGTGAGAAAATCAGCAAACTGGCAAAAGATTCTTCGCTCAGTTCAAATGCTTTATTTTCTTCTTAAGAAGGAGAGAGTTATTCATCCTGGATTCAGAAGTTCTCTCTAAAGAAACTGGACCTTGTCAGAGGTCTTATACTCTCCAGAAGAGCATTCACCTTATCAAAACAGGGCAGAAACCACGTCGCCTCCCCCTGAAGAGGTTCCAGCCGGAACCTATGTTATGGCTTTTCACTGTGAGGCTCCAGGACAACGGCCCTGAACAAAACACCTAATCTGAAACTCTTTAGCTCAGAAACATGGGGTTTGCATAAATAACAACCTTGATTTAACCATGTCACTGTGCCCTGGCGCCTCAGGCCTGGCTTCACAACCTTGATCATTAGTCAGCAGAATCACACTAATATGGTATTTAGAGAAAGAATCATTCAAATATAAGTATCACAAACTGAATATGCTGATGTGCCTTAGAATATAAGTGAATATATTGATTTTTCTCTTACACTATTCTATTGATTATAAATGTACTATATTTACTTAAAATGACTAAAAACAGAAGTGGTCCAAAAAAGGCTTAGAGGGAATTTTTCTAACATTCTTACATTCATATACAGTGTGTGCGTGTGTGCGTGTATAAATATATTTAAGCTACACTATATCGAGTGAGTTGCCCTAATGTGGGACAATTAAGTTTCATTGGGTGTGGCTCCCACCCCCAAACTAATGAATGTCAATGAAATTATTACCAAATCAAAGCTGCACTTCCCTGTGATCAAAGTCACATAAAATACACGGTAAACAACCGTTTACGCTGGGGTAATGTTCCAAGAGCACGAAAAAATGCGAATATGTGATGTGGTAAAAAAAAAAGCCTACAAATGCCTATTTTTATAGTGTAAACCCTAAATATGCCCCCAAATATGCTCCCAAAATACTTTAATTTCACTTTAAACTCATTACCCTGAAAGAAAATGTAAAGGTAAACCCGTATTTGTACTGTACAGTTTACACTGAACTCCTGCAGTGCTAGAATGTAAATACCGATGTTACCCCTGTATATAGACTGCACTGTAATTCATGCACATGCGTTTTCTTTAGTCTACGCTGTCGTTTTCTTTGGTATAAGCAGGTAAATACAGTAGTAATTTAATTTACAGTAATAAAAATACAGGGCTTTAAGAAGAACAAAACGAAAAACACGAGAACACTATATATTTACACACATTGATACTTGTTGTTAAGCCTAGACCTAAAATGAACCAAGAATCTACCAGAGTTTAAATTAGTCCTCCGCCAGGGTCCTATCACATTACTTTACTGTTTACTTAGTTCATAACATGTTATTCTCCTTAGTGCTCAGTGAAAAGGAGGGTCTTCAGTCTCTGTTTGAGGACAGTGAGGGTCTCTGCAGTTCCAACTGTCAGAAGAAGTTTGTTCCATCAGTTTGGTGCCAAAACTGATGAACAAAGTCTTGATGCATGTCTTTTTTTAACTTTGAGGAGAGGTGGGTTGAGTCAGGCTGTGCTTGTTGCTGTAGGAGGGTGAGATGTGACCTGTAGTCTGATCAGTGCTGATCATCTGTAGAGGTCTCGTGCTCTTCAGAGGAAGACCTGCCAGGAGTGAGTTGCAGCAGCCTGGAAGAGTATCTGTGTCGCATTCGTGGTGAGGAATGGGCCAATTCTCCTGATGTTATAAAAAAAAGTACCTGCAGGTTCGCGAGAGATTGTTAGTGTGAGTTGAAAACGAGAGCTCTTCGTCCAAGAGAACATCTAGATCTTGTGTATTTGGTGTGGAAATGATGAAAGAATTTCTAAAAGTGATGACCAGGTCAGGTCTTGGGAAAGCATCCCCTGAGATGAACAGGAGCTCTGTTTTGCATGGAATCTGTTTCAGATGATGCCATCCAGCAGGAAATATCGTTCAGACATGCAGAGATCCAGACTGAGATCTGAGAGTCACCAGGAGAAAAGGATAGGATAAGAGTGTCGTCAACATAACAGTGATAGGAAAAACCATGTGCAGATATAATGTTACCACGAGAGTGAGTGTATTAGGAAAAGAAAAGGGGGCCAAGCACTGAGCCTTGGGGAACACCAGTAGTAAGGCCTTGTGGGACAGACATAGATCCTTTCCATAACACTTGGTAGCTGTGACCCTCAAGGTAGGACACAGTCCACTGCCAGGCAGAACCAGGGATTCCAAGTGAACCCAGGAGTAGATGATGGTTAACCATAACAAAAGCTACAGAAAAATATTGAAGAATTAGAATCATAATTGGTTCAGCAGTTTTGGCTGTAGCTCCTCAGTAGAATGCTAAAAGTGCAGTTTCTGTAGAATGTTCGGCTTGGAATCCAGACTTGTGTGGGTCATGAAGGCTATTTTGTGACAGAAATAGACTGAGTTGGTTATATACAGCATGGTCCAGAACTTTGGAAATGGAGGAAAGAAGAGATCTAGGTCTGTAGTTGTTCACATCAGTGATGCTGAGCATGGTCTTTTTCAGGATTGGTGTGACAACAAATTATTTGAAGGCTGTTGGAACACGGTCTGTTTCCATGAAGCCATTTATTATATGAGTACTATAAGGAAGAAGATCTGAGGATATGGTTAGAAGTGGGTAGTGGGATTTTCCATTTTTTCACCAAAGAGGGTGGCAAAGTCCTCTGAGGTGCAGGAGGAGCAGGAGGTTTGAGAAGTGAAGAAAATGTGACAAAGAGATTGTGAGGGTTGGATGTAGATTCTTCTAGCTTGGAGGAGATCAGAGTTAAGATACGATTTCCTCCATCTTCTGTCCACTGCTCTCAATCCTCTTCGGTTGTTGCAGAGTAGGTCAGACAGTCATGGTGTATAAATGAGAGCTGTTTGTCACCTTAGAAGACAAAGTTGCTGGAATGAGGAGTGGAGAAAAGAGGGGAATTGGGGTGGTAACCATTTTGACCGTTGAAGGAAAGGAGGGAGATGTTCCTGGAGTCAAGGATGACAGGATGATGGAAGAAAGAGCAGGTGGGGAAAGTGAGTGAAGTCTGTGGTGAGCAGTTGAGGAAATGCTGGTGGAGTGATTGGAGTTGGTCTGGAGAAAAGAGATTACATTCCTCCAATTCTTAGGTCCTTGCAGTGGCTCCCGGTTCAGTACAGAACTGATCTCAAAGCGTTACTTACTCATCATGTACAAGTCACTCAATGGTTTGGGCCCTAAATACGTCTCTGATATGTTTGAAATGGTATAATCCTGGTAGGTCTCTTAGACTGCAGAAGCTGCTCAGCTAGTGGAGAAAAGATCTGAAACCAAACCTGGTGAAATGGTGTTTATCCAACTGCCCATCAGAATCAGATCTGCACCAACAGGAGCTTTAAAAAGATGCTATTTTCCTCTAACTTCTTTTTAACACTGGCATTTCTACTGCCCTTTCAATCTACTTTTATTAATTTTCTATGAAGTCTTTCATTTCTTCAATTGTTTTACTTCACTGTTTTTTTATTCTGTTCCTGTAAATCACATTGAATGACCTTTCTGTATGATAATGTGCTATATAAATAAATTTGACTTGACTTGGAGAGAGAATGCAAATGACAAAAGATGATGGTCAGAGAGAGGGAGAGGGGAAGTAAAAATGTAGAGGGGTGGCTCTGGTGAAGACAAGGTCAAGAACATTACCTGCCTTGTGTGTTGGAGGAGACCCGCTGAGGTACAGAGCAAGAGATGACAGAAGGTTGAAGATGCCACAGGTATGTAGCTTGTCACACAGAGCTGCTTTTTGCTGTGGATATAGGTTAAGACTGTACTGAAATTCTCTACCACTAGATGGCGATGTTGTCTTGAGAACTACTGTAGCCTGCTTTCTGTAGGTGGTGCATTGTGACACACATCCATCCATCCATCTATCCATCCATCCATCCAGTATCTTATCTTAACCAGTGCGTGCTGGAAACTTTCTCACTACTCACAGCTTGAAAAGGCAGTGAAACCCAGAATGCGTTGCACTTTGACATTTCACCTGTAACATAATGGGCGTTTAGGGAGTTGCCCTTGTGATCGGAAGGTTGTGGGTTCAAATCCCAGGACAGCCAGTGGCACCACTGAGGAATCCTTGAGCAAGGTACCGTCCCAACACACTGCTCCCCGGGTGCTGTGTTCCTGGCTGCCCGTTACTGTATTTCTACTGTATTGCCAGCCTCATGTAAGGGTTACTCAGTAGCTGCAGATGTAATACAGGATATACTCAAACGTATCCAGACGCCCAAGGCTACATCTTGCTACAGGCAGTATAAACATTAACTCAGGGCCCCTGAACCAACAGGGTGATTGTAATCCTCAGTTTGTAGTTTTTGCGTTTTGTTGAACATTGTCTAGAGATTCCTTTGTTTAGAAGGGAGGAAGGGTGTTAAAGTTAAAGTTGTTGCGCGCAGGCCTTATTATTTCGTGAATTAATGTCTTTTAAGGTGCACCCACTGCTGACAAAGGTGTTCAACTGAGCTTGCTTAATCTCCACATAAAAGCATGAGTTAATAGAATGGGACGCTCTCAAGTAGCCGCACATGAACACAAGGTGACCACGATCGAAGCCAGGTGTCAACAGGAGGGGTAAAAAGCCCCCCAGCATTGAGCTGTCGAGCAGTGGAACTGCATCCTCTAGAGCGACGGAGCTCCGTCTAATACACTGTATGGCCAAAAGTATTGGGACACTCCTGTTTTTCATGGTTTGGGCTAGACCTCTTACTTCCAGTGAAGGACAACCTTAATACTTCAACAGACCAAGACATTTTGGACAACGTCATGCTTCCAACTTTGAGGACACAGTTTGGGGAAGAACCTTTTCTATTCCAGCATGACTGTGTCCCAGTGCACAAAGCGAGCTCCATAAAAGAAAGCCTTCCAAGAAGAGTGGAAGCTGTTATAACCTCAAAGGGGGACCAACTCCATATTTAAATATTTAAATCCAATGTCATTAAAGTTCCTGTAATGGTCAGATGTCCCAATACTTTTATCCATATAGTGAACCTCTGGGATGAGTTGGAGTGGATTTTCTGATCCAGCTATCATCCAACATCAGTACCTGACCTTACTACTGCTCTCGTGGCTGAATGCAAACAAATCTTCACAGCAATGTTCCAACATCTAATGTAAAGTCTTTCTGGAAGAGTCGAAGCTGTTACTGCAGTGAACTCCTAGTTGATGCGCCTGCATTCAGAAGAAACACTGGATGAGCCGGGGCCAACAAACACAGTGTAGCTTGTATTTTGTGGTCAGACATTTAAATTCTCTGACATCTTTCCACTAGATAAAGATCTTTGATTGCTCTTGGCTCTACACACTTTACCATTAAAAAACAATGTACTTTATTGTGTTTTCAATGCACGCATAATTGGTGTAAATTCAGCACTCCATATAAAAGAGCCTTCCAGATTTGTAATTGTAATGAGACTCCAACCAGCAGAGGTCATTACTGAGTAACGTAGCAACATCGATGTATACATATAGTTCCCTGTCTCTGATTGGTGTGTCAATACGAAAGACTACCATGTGATCAGGGCTGAATCGTGTTCTAACAACCCCCCCCCCCCCCCAACAACAAGGGTCGGTTCCTTGCAGTCCAACAACTCAGGTCCTTTTCTAAGGACCTGAGAAGTGAAATTAAATAATATTTCACATTTGTGCTCATTTTTGTTTTGGTGGTTTTTTTTAGCAATGCATTAGCCAGAATGATTGCCTTAGACTCCCTATATAATTATAAAAAAAATCTGAATCATAAATGGAGGATTTTGCAGGTTCTTAAGAGCCCCTTTGAGTTATCACGGATGAGCAGAACTATGAATCACAGGGAGATCAGGGCTGTTTGTGTGTGTGTGGTGTTGGAGGTTAACTGGTGAGGTGTGTCATGAAGAATTTAGATGTATGTGAGTCACGGGTGTACATCAGGATCTGCATGAGACCAGTAAAGATGTTAAGGCCGCCACAGGGCCCCCCTGTATCATGGACCACAGAGTCATTGCCACAGAGTAGTTCCCCAGCTGATATTGCCAAAATATGGAATCACTGCCTTACAATTAGAAACCCTGTCGTATTGTGGGGAAGCCCAAGGCTTACATTCTACTGCACTGCTAACCCTGTTATCCAGCCCGCGTGGAGGCGAGTGTTTAAAGTTTAATTAGCAGAGCATCTCCTGGGGACGAAGGCTTCGTCATCACAGATGAAAAATAGCACGGGCCTTCACGGTGTGTCACGGAAGCAGACTCACAGCGAGAGTCTCTTCTGCTTCTTTTAGACTCTTGTGGAAATGTGCTGCCCACGGCGGTGCCAGGACATTTACGCGGCTGGCTGAGGATCCCATCGATTCTTGGGAGAACCTACGGCGCGGAACATTTCCGACCAGATGGGCATTTATTGACCGATGGCGGTGATTTGAATGCACTCACAGCGGTGCTGGACATGTGAAGGAGTTTGATTGTGCCTGAAAGGGGGGTCACGCCGCTCATGAATGCTTTCAGAGATTTCGGCTTCTGGAAATCTAAGAGCGGCGCCAGAAGCAGCGCCACTGCTTTTTTGTCAGCTCAGCGTGTCTCGGTCACTTTCTGAAAGGTTTGATGATTACCTTTAGAGCGGAGCAAAATGTTAGAGCAGTGGCAGCACGCAATCATCGAATTGGGTAAAAGGGGGGGGGGGGTCAAGCAATGCACATGGGGGATGGCCTACCCTCCTCAAAGCCTGGTACTATGAATCTGGTCAGCGAGGACTTTATTAGTAGTATAAATCTGGTCAGCAAGGACTTTACTAGTTGTATAAATCTGGCCAGCAATGACTTAATTAACTTTATTTATGACTTTATTGACCATCTGGATTTGGACAGCAAGTTATTGGTGTGTATTTGACATTGTGACCCCTGGTTCCATTCAACACCACTGTTAGAAAACAGCAATAAACCATTCTGGTTGACTATATTGTTTGTCATTTATGTCCTTAGCTCAGCTTGGACTTCCTTGTTGCTGAGCATTCTCTAGCCATCCTGGACACATCCTGAAATTATAGTCTGGCCAACAATGAGAAAAAAGAAGTGAAAATTTGTCACATGTTGGTTTTAAAAATGCTGGGTTTTGGAAAAGAATAGCGGAACTTGTTTTACTGAACATCTACCTATTCATGTGGAAAAAGGCCTACCACTGCAAAAGCGTTTTAGGCCATGCTAATTGCTAGTCTCTCCTATAAGTCTCATATACATGTTTTTGGTTGTGGCACATAATGCTGCTGGATATCAAACTAATTAAAATGTATGATTTTCTTAGGAAGCACTTGTTCCACACATCAGCAACCTTGTAAACAATGTTTATGCGACGTGGGTGGCCAAAATGTTCAAGTTCCTCTTTAACTGTCTGCCTTCTCTTAAGCATAAACATGTCAAACGTCTTAATGAATTGCATTTGAAATCATTTTGACAGGTAGGTTTGCTAGCATATTGCTAATGTAAGCATTAAATCCAAATAATGACTCTACAGTATGACTATAGCAACCACCTACAATTAATATTAGCATTACAGGCAACTAGCTGGTAAAAGTAGCGTAGATCACCTCTAAAACGTTCTGTTAGCATTAAGTGTAGTTCATTCACTTTCTGGTTTTTCATCCAACCAACCAGCCATTATCTTGCCTGCCTATCCTTAACCAGAGTTGTGAAAAATGCTAGAGTCTATCCCAATGGTCATAGGACTGCCATGAATGTCTTTGGACTGTGGGAGGAAACCGGAGCACCTGGTGAAACCCACACAGACGCAAGGAGAACATGCCTTTCTGGTTTCATGGGGTTCGGTATTACCTATGGCAGTTCTAGCTTAAATATTATCATTTGGAGCTTGTGAGATATTCATGTAACATGTTTAGTACTTAATACATTGTTGTTTTTCAGTGAATTCTCCAACAAATTCAATTTAAAGTCTAATATTATAACATAAAACTGCTGGCACAGGCTGTTAGCTTTCTGTCAAGCTGGTTTTAAACAAAACAGTCCTATGGGTGATGCGGCTCCAACCAATTTGTGAACGTATCTGTAAGATCGTGTAATTCTACACTAACTTTCTCTCTGTTTCTGTCATGCGTCTACTGCTACATCATCACTGGACAGCTCAACGCGACTGGAAGCGAACACTAATGGCTAATTCTGCCACGTCAGCTAACAGATGTTCACGCTGGCCGGTATTACACTGATTGGTGGTGGAAAGGGGGGGCATTCCAGAGAGAAAGAGGCCAGTAATGCTCTCTTGGATGTCCAGCTATGGATGCCTTGGTATCCTTTGGAGATCGAACTCAAGTTCTAACAATGATAGGGCCAAGACATACTACTACGTTTGGAAAAAAAATAAAACAACAACTTCAGCTTCAGGAGAAAACCATGACACCAATGTGCCAGGATTTGCTTCAAAATGTAGCATTGGAAATCAGGGATCACATGGTTTTTTTTTTTGGAAAATAAGCCACATATCGATACACTGCTCAATCCTTAAAACTGCAATGTATTGTGTCCAGTAAAAATCATTAACGACTGGCTACTACCCATTCCAGTGTAGTCCAAAAAAAAGCCCCTATGTTCAGTAATTAATGTCTGAAAGTGCCTGGAAAATACTCATGGCAGACCAGACAAACGGTGAGGGGTGTTGGTTCCAAAAATGGTTGGGTTGGCTCCAGAGATGCTTGTGTCCAGTGGCCTTGTGAGGCAATGATCCGTCCCTGGTGCTAAAGCCCTCAAACCATCCGGCCAGGGCGAGTGGGCAGGGTCTGAAGATAAACAGAAATAGACTCAATGGTTTCCTGTATGTATACAGGATCAAATTACGGCGCGTATGGATTCATATTCTCCGCAGCAGCTTTACAGCAGCACTTTTGTTTCTCGTGTTGCTCGACCAGGGTTTAGAGCTCGGGGGGCTTTCGGCCTCGCTCTTTATCTCCGCAGAACAAAAAGCGCGTTGGAAAGAGCTCGTTCATGTAATAAGAAAAGCATTTATACCGACTCCCACATTACATCATGCGCCGCTCGGCCCCGAGGGGACATGACATAAGGATTTAGCAGCGGCCAAATCCCAAAAGCGCTATGGGTGTTTTCGAGAGAGAAAGGGAGCGGGACGGGAGAGAGGGAGGAAGTAAGATGGAGAGAGAGAGAGAGAGAGAGAGAGAGAGAGAGAGATGGTCTAGGGGATAAAGGAGCTTATGTCTGATTAGATGGAGTGAGATGTAGTCTAAACACATCCCGACAGGCAGGAATCCAGACCATTTTGGGGACGGCTGAGTTTAGGAGTGTGTGTGTGTGTGTGTGTGTGTGTGTGTGTGTACGGGTATTACTTGAACTTGTGGACACTACGAGACTGGAATGTGAAAGGCAAGAAGACATTTAAACACAGTTGTACTGAATGGATACCCAGCATTCTGGAAACTCTCGTGTACTCTGAGGTTAAATTTGGACAACTATTTCAAACTGCGTGGTTGAAATGTGATAAATTAGCACTCCATTTATCAGATGAAGTCTTTTGCCTCATCACATGGGACAAAAACAATGAAAAATCCAGAACTGGCTGTGAATAAATGATCATTATTCACTATTAGTGAAATAAAATTGCAATTTCTGTTTTTTTTTGGGGTGGGGGGGTTTGCAGCGGATATTGTAATTTTAGATTTTCTGTTGTTAGACTTCATCACTTTAGACTCATCAAAACCACACTTTATTTGAACCCTGCTGTAGCGCCGAGCGTGAGGCAGGATTTAATTGCAAACCGCAATTTATTAACGAAAGAATGAGAAACAGGAGACTAATTGAGATACTAAAATAACACTGTACGAATGCAGGACTAACAAAATGAAACGAAAACGAAGCAAAAGGCCCCGGAGTGTAAACCCAAAAACATGAACAAAAGAGGGAGAAACACAGAGCACAAAACACCAAGAACCAACAGAACTAGAACTGAAACCAGAGGCTATTTATAGTAACTAAACAAATGAGAAACACCTGGGATAGTGAGAAAACAGCAAAAAGTGACAGGTGAGCCGCATAAGAAGGGGGCTGGACCACGGCAGGGCGAAGACCAAAACAACAACAGCCTCACATGGACACACACACACACACACACACACACACACGGCTAGGAAAAGAAAGGCACATGGAGAATGTAAACAACGACATAGACAAGAGAAAGGGAGAGAAGACAGTAGAACACAGAAACTTAGCAAAGGACCAGGCGAACATTACAAGAAACTAAGAAACGGGGGAAAACCAAAGAGGAAAGTTCCGCCTGCTGAATAAAGTTGACTTCATCTTTTTACTAACATTTTACAGTGCATGTACGTTGTCTTGAGCTGTCATGACAAATCAGCGGTGTCATAATACCCTTACTAATTTATAACAAATACTATAATAAGCATATATAATCATTCACGGCATGTTTATAGCACGATTATGTCCATGTTATACTGTATGGTTTGAGTGCTACTACAATTTTTTTGCATTTTTTTCCAACCAAATTTGCCATGGTAAGACTCTAGGCCTTCTCATGACTTATCGAAATGGATTTGTCAACATTCCTGCATAAGTCAGTAACAGAAATGTAACCAAAGTCATTCATAATGGGTTGGACGTGTAATGGTTAAGTGAAGAGAAACGTAAAAACTCTTCTTTCTTTTTTTTTTTACAGTAGTGGTGATGGAAACCAGGAGCTGAAAAGTCAAACTATGTACTCACAAACTATCCAAAACCACACACACCAAAACCTACTTGTGTTTTATATGGAATGATAACGATGGCAGAATAGCAGAAAATCTGAAATGCAAGCTAGCCTCTATGTTTCTGTCCCACATAAGTAACAAAAATGGTATAAAATAATACATTTTTGGCCAAAGCCTGATCTCACAACTGTCAGAAAACAAGACCTCAGGCATGAGGCTGTGTGTTCGTAACCACTTTACGTAATCACCTTCATTTGCTTTAGCTTCAGACGTCTGATTCCCATCAGCCGCACTGTGGAAAAATCTGACTTGGTAGGTCTCTCTGGATTGACACGTCTCACATCGAGCCTCTCTGAATCACTTCATTTACAAAAACATTTGTTATACAGACATTCTGGTGGAATTCCTATTTACTATATTACCATATAGTCACTTAAACAGCCTGCAATCTGATACCATGATACTGTATTAGAAGATATAAGAACCTGTTTTTATCAGTACAATATTAAGATTTAAAACTGTTCAAGAGTCCGTTCATGAGGTTCAACAAAATCCAAAGTTTCTGCAACTGTGCACAACTCTCTCTCTCTCTCTCTCTCTCTCAAACACACACACACACACACACACACACACTCCCAGTGATTTATATCAGCTCACCCAATGACCGAAACATCTGGATCTCGCATCTGCCAGCCCCCTCCCCCATTTCCTTTCCACACATACACGCAAGCTCTAACCAGTCAGGCATTCTGTCTGTTTGGTTCATCAGGGCTGTGGACTGGTCCACTGTATTTGGTCTATCGAGAAAAGGCACGTTAAAGCAATCAGCTACATGTCCAGAAGCATCCAGGCTGCTTAATTAAGCTACTTTAAGTGTATCCAGTCGCACACAAACACAGCTTGTACAATCTCCATAGACAAGCACTAACCAATAGAACAGGACTCTCTGGAGCAGCAACACTTCATCATGCTCAGTGCCCAGTGTCTACTACAGTGGAACTATGTTCTCTGGAGTGATGGAGCTCCATCCAGTACCTCTCATTCAACATCAGTTCGTAACACTGCTGTGGTTAAATGCAATCGAATCCTCACGACAGTGTTCCAACATCGAGAGCAAAGCCTTTCCAGAAGAGTGGATGTCTGGTTCCATTGACCACCACTGTGTCCCACTGAGCATCTCCACTCATGTCAAAGACCTCAGATTGAAGTGCGTTCTCTGTAGACGATTTGTCAACTTCTTCTCAAATCAACAAAACATTTCGTTTAACCATTGCACTCAACTGTACAGCGTAAAGCGAGACTTTGATGTGCGTTGGGTTGGGCTCCTTTGTGGAAGCGACGCTGGCCCTTTAAGTCGCGTGAGACTGACCCAGTTTCCTGGTGAAAGCCTTTGCCCACCGATGGGTCTGACTCTATATAAATCAGATAAAGGGTCCGTGAGTTGCTCCAGCACTATCTCAGCCTGCCTAGCACACTTTCGCCAGCCTCCCAGCATCCTCAGTCCAAACACAGTGGGCGTGTGTTGAGTAGGGTGGTGTGATGGGGAGTAATCTGGCATTTAAAATGTCACATAAATCTTCATGAATGTCTAGATGATTGCACAGAGGAGTTTAATGAAAAACACCATGCGTTCGAGTGTCTGAACGCACGCGTGTTGCTTTCCATCCAAACGAAGTCATCGCCTCGAGGCATCGGTTAATTCAAAGCGCGCCCATAAAGGAAGCAGCAGTCATGCAGTTCAGCATGCGTGTTCATATAAGATCCTTCCACACAGCACACTATAATCATGTCTTATCCTTGACCTTCGCCATTCCAACAAAAGACGCGAAAAACCATCAGGGAACGATACAGAGAAGATTAGCAGGGCCCCTGCGCAAGAACGACATGCAAAATCGTGAAGCTTTCCATATTTTGTATGTTCAACAACACTCGGTGTTTAATGGCAGAAATATCGCTTGTGGTCGTCTTTAAATGTTAATTTGAGGAATCCTAAGTTAAAAGCTTTTCTGGTGCTTCACACTGCTGTAACACTGCTGCACATTTCATTGACATTAAGTGAAAGCAAGTCTAAGGGTGCCATAAACTGTTGTTGGAGTGATGGCAGAAAAAAAAATTGTGAGGTTTATTTTACAAAAATATCTCTGTATTTAGCCCATTCAGCTGAGTGAAGCAGTGCCTGTGTGGGGACGGTACTTTGCTCAAGGGTACCTCAGTGGTGCCACTGGGATTTGAACCCATGGCCTTCCGATCACAGGGGCAACTCCTTAACCACCAGGCCACCAGCTGCCCTGTAGTGATGGGTCGTTCTTGAATGATTTGTTCATTTTGAACGAATCTTTAATGTGACTCGGGAAGAACGAGTCGTCTCGTACGAGTGATTCGTTCAGTCGCGCAT
>JBBIGA010043994.1:0-13239 GCA_037576975.1 Alestes dentex
GTGTGTGTGTGTGTGTGTGTGTGTGTGTGTGTGTGTGTGTGTGTGTGTGTGTGTGTGTGTGTGTGTGTTTGTGTTGCAGGAACACTGCCGAGGCGGATAAGAAAGGAGCTTCTGGCCGTGAAGCTGCGCAACAGACCCAGCAAGCAGGAGCTGGAGGAGAGAAACATCTTCCCAGTCCGCAGTGACCAGGAGCGCCAGGAGATCCGTCAGCAGATAGAGATGAAGTTGGCCAAGTGAGTGACACTTTGACCCTGTTTACACTGGTCATTTCATGCGATTTATATCCTGATACTATCCAGATCAGATTCATCAACATTCCATTTACACCTGGCCCCTTAAACGTATCTCGGCTAGACAGATTAGTCCAAGAGGCGTTAATACTTTTCCCCACATAACACAAAGAAACCTTTTCTAGACCCTCCTGAGTTGATTCTATGCATTACAGAAATGTGATGTGCATTTTAAAGGAAGTAGAAGCTGGGGTGTAAAAGGCCATGAGCTGCTAGACTCTTGTTTTGTAGTCTGTGAGTAATTTTTTCAGATGAGTTCTGTATACAGTACTGACGTAGTTCAGTTTAGCAGGAGTAATGAATCCATCTGTGGATTGAAGGAACAGACACGTTTACAGTTTTCTCGACTACCAGCTGAAGTTTCCGGGCCATCCGGTAACAATCTCATTTGCACTTGGCCTTCAGTGGCTAAGCGTAAATAAAAGTGAGTTCCTTTATCAGACATGAATCATATAGGAGCAATTTAAACGGAAAGGAACCTTGGTTGTTCCGTCATTAGGCACGTATGCAGGGGATGGACCATTCTCAGCCATTCTACTGATGGCGCGTGTGTTTAGTGTTTGTAAGAGTGTATTGGGTACAGCAGGGCTGCTGACGTTTTTACAGACTTACTGACAACATAATTGTCCTGTGATGGTCCCTTTCCATATGCATAGTGGAGGGGCAGATAAATAGTGAAACAGCAAGTGGGCTAAAACTACTAAGTGCACCTACATGGTACGTGTTTCTGATTTAAAAAAAAAAAATGCCAATGAGTGGTGGCACATGGTAGGCTGACCTAATAAACTAGCAATTAAATGTGTGCTTTCTGTCCCTGTCATGTTTTTCCATCCCTGTTCCTCCTCTCCAACTCCTACACACTGTTTTCCTCAGTTCTGTGTCATCAGGTTCATTGTTTCAGCATTGCCGCTCGTGCTTAATAATGTCATTTCTGGAGAGTGCATGTGGGTGTGACAGCTGACCACACGGCGGGCCAGATGTATCCGAGCCTTTAGTACATGTGAGAACATTCACACGTGTAGTTTTGCACTGACAGTTGAAGTGGTGCCAGCTGCACACCGCCTGATTCGTTTGAGTTCACTAAATCAGTTTTGCAACAGTAAGCAGAACGATTTAGTTTGGAGAAAAATCTCGTTTCCGCCGCACCTCAAATGTAGTCAGTTTGCCAAGGCGTGTTTGGTGCCCTGAGTTTGCTTCCTTAGTTTTGCGCTGGAGCTGAGAGTAATGTAGAAGAGAAGCAGTAACAGCCTCATTTAAGCTTTCCAATCTTTTGTTAATTTGGATTTATAAGCTTTCATTAGATAAGCTCATTAAAATTGCAGCTCCATTGCAAAACTATAGAAGCAATCACAGCAAACATGTCTTGGATTTACTTTGAAGTAAGGAGAGAGTTGCATAAATCAGATATTTGGCTGAGCTGTTATATACTTACTCAAACTAGTATATTGATACGCTGTAATCTGGGATAGTCTTGTGACGTGCCAGTGGCTGAATTTCAGCCATTACTGGAGTTGCACCACACATGTAAAAATAGGCTTGGTCAGGATATGTAAAAAAGCATGGGAAATCGTTGACAGGATGCCATTTGTGCTTGCTCAAATGCTCAATGTTCTTCCTCAAAAGTCAATTGTTCTTCTTGGTAATGCCCCCATCTGATAGCAATCTTTACGCACTAGGGGGAGCCACATTCTTATTTGTCCTTTACACTGTAACATCCGACCCCCTAAAAGCCTCCCAAAGCAAAGAAAATAAAGCCTTTTGTCCTTGCTAGTATTCTCTATTAAAACCATCTCCCAGGCTGTGCCAGAGTTTTCATTATTATTCGCAGTGCCCACGTCCCTTCGCTCCATTTGAGCTGGTTTATTTTCAGAGGATACGCTCTAGCTTGTTGCATTTCAGTGATTGACGCCTGTGGTGTCACATCTAACACTGGAACACGTCCAGGAGACAAAGGAGACGTATTGCCAGCCTCAGAAAGCTTTATTTGTGTTTGCGTGAGTTATAAGTATTTAATGAAAGATATCTACTTCTAATATCTACTTCTGAGGAGGTCTGAATAATAATTAGTAATTAGTGTCCCTAACATTTTCTGTAAACGTCCATTCTTAAAGCTATTAACCCACTCAGTGAACTGACCTCATTCATTTTCCGCAGTATCCTCTCGGCTCTTCCCCTTCAATTGTGAGAATGTGCAGCTTAATGCAATATTAAAGACCCGCACTGTCGGTAATCTCAGGGGCTGAAAATAGCCAGTGTTAGCTTTTCTTACTATGGATTTGGGAGAGCAAGAGAGAGAGAAAGAAGGGCTGTAAGAAAACCTGCCCAGTTCCCTTGGTGGGTTTTTAAGAAGAACTTAAAGTCCCATGTTGTTGACCTAGCCATTCCTAATACAAAGTGGCAGGCTTTACAAATATCAGCCTCACTAAGCCCATTAAACACTTTGTTCTCCACTCCTGTTCGCTTTTAAGCTTCCCCACAGAACTCTCAGCCTCACAGCAGGTCTTAATACTGAAAGTGATGAAGTTAGCATTGAGCCTTGTAACTGAGTTTGACATCTGCAAAATCAAAGGTTCCTTTAGAAGAGGGATGAGAGGTGGGAGTAGGGAAGGTGGGAGTACGGTTTGATTCATTTACATCTCTTTGATTCAGTGATTTATAATGCTAAATTTGATACCGATTCAACTAAACATTTGACTAGGACTACAGTGCATGGACAAAAGAATTGGGACCAATACACCAACAAGGACCTCAATGCCATTGCATTCGAATACATAGACTTTAATTTGGAGTTGGTCCCCCTTTGCAGCTGCAACAGCTTCCACACGGAAGGCTTTCCACAAGATTTTGGAGTTTCTGTGGGAATTTGTGCTTATTTGTTCTGTGGAGCATTTATGAGGTCAGACACTGATGCTGGACGAGAAGACCTGGCTCGCAATCTCCATTCCAGTTCATCCCAAAGGTGCTGGATGGGGTTGAGGTCAGGGCTCTCTGTGGACCAGTCAAGTTCTTCCAAACTGAACTCATCCAACCATGTCTTTATCGAGCTTGCTTTGTGCACTGGGACACAGTCACGCTGGAATAGAAAAGGTCCCTCACCAAATTGTGTCCACAAAGTTGGAAGCATGGAGTTGTCCAAAATGTCTTGGTCTGCTGAAGCATTAAGATTGCACTTCACTGGAACTTAAGGGCCCTAGCCCAAACCCTGAAAAACAGGTTTGTCCCTGTACTTCGGCCCCTATAATGTATTTACTCAGTAGTGTAAGAATATAGTGTAGAATTTAGGCAGTAAAAACAATATTTTATTCTATTTTAACATTAATAAAATAGCCCATTAAAGCCACATCAAGAGTCTCTGTGGTTTTACCATGGTAAACAGCGTATTATTGTGATTTTATTGTAATGGTTTTAAGAGCTAACCATTGATGTTTTTCTACTTCAGCTCATACAAAACAGATAAACAAAGACAACTTTATTAAAGATCTATTTCACATCACAGCCCATTTGGCTGTTGGCAGCCATGGGACAGAACCACTAACTTAACATTAAATAAACTGGAGCCAGAAACAGAATAGAATACAAACCAACGCAAAAGTAAATCTGCTAAATACTGAAAAGGCTGAAGTTGAGATGTTTCATGCCTCTATCAGTAATCCAAAGTGCTCTATTTTTTAAGTGGATAAGTCAGCTGTTTTAAAGTACATTTGATACATTATTCCAGGGTTTGTTGGACTTATTTCTTTGTTTTGTAACTCTCTGCCTTGAGTGTTCTATTACTTAAGCTCTGTTGTCATGGTGGTACTTTGGTGAGGAAGAGCTAAATATAGAGCAAAGGTTTCTGCTTTGAACACATTATATGTTCGTTATTATATGACATTTAAAAAAACTTCATGAAATGACTACAATGATCTGTGAACGTCGTTCTCCATCAGTAGTTCACAGTTTCTTGACCACAATATCATATTCTAAACGTGAATGTTTAGTGATTATTGCGATTATGATAAGTCACTTGAGGCAGTGCGATACATTGATACAGACTTTCCTAAATGCATCTATACTCATAATAAAATCAATGCAAAATACACCTTCTCGCAGTTTGTATTGTTATATCTAATGGCTCTGTATGTGGCTCAGCCCATCAGATCCTATAAGAGTTTTTATAAAATTCCCATTTCAAATTGATGCGTTGCCCCCTTCAGACTGCACTGATACATTTTTATACCCTTAGTAGTGGTGCTGTGGTGGCGGATCTTCTCCTCCTCTTATAACCCCCCCAAGCCATCTGCCTCATGTAAGGTTTTGAATCGTCTCACCCTCAGAATTGTGCGATGCTACGAGAGATTTTATGCATCTACACCCAAGGCAATTCACACCTTCAGCCCAACCCCGTCACTAATAAAGCATGGTGAGATATTTTCACGCATGTGAGGGCTATTGTTGACTGTTAGCTTTTTTTTTTTTTTTTTTGAAGCTTTTGCTCCCACCTGTTATGAAAAAGACACTTGGCAGTTTGGTGGGATTTAAAAAAAAATGTTTATCTTGCACTACAATAGAAATATAGAAAGTGTTCCTCGTGACATTTCATGGGAATATTGAAAATATTTGACCAGATCTTTGGTGCGGATATCAAAAATAATTCCTTGCTTTTTGATGGGAACATCTGAAGCATTTCAAATATAATTTGTTGAGAATATGAAGTCTGGTAGGGAAGCTAGAATGTTTCTCTTGCAGATGGGGAAAGTATTAGAAATCTTTGTTGTGGATTTTGTTGGGAATGTTGAACAACTTTTTCCATGCAAGTTGGTGGGAATCTCCAGTAATATTTCCAGTTCAGTTTGGTGGGAATATTGAAAACGATTCTCTTGAAGCCAGAAGCATTACTTTAGATCTAGGGTATTGTCAGCGTTTACTGTATGTGATGTTATCTCAGGTGTAACTCTAGCTCAGGCCCTGTGGGGGACTCACTGTTTCCTCTGTGAAGTGCTGAAACCCTCCGCTGTGTTTGGACGCTGCCGGAGAGCACGGCCATTACAAACCTCGCAAACAGCTTACATAAAGCCAGCACCAGTGCAGCTTATGCAACCCGGGGTTGGGAAATCGATCCAGAAGGGAGCAGCGGAGGGCAGCTCAAATGGGTTTACTGGGGAGAGAGGACTGATGCTGTGAGGACAAAACATTACAGGCCTGAACCGGTCAGGCCTGGGGCATTCAGGAACATACACTTCATAACACTGGTCACTAATGTGGGCCGTGCATCATGAGGGCTATATGACAGACCCCATGCCATTGAATACTGGATATAACACATGATGTAACTGTAAACAACTTCAGAATAGTAACATGAGAACACTGGCACATGACAGGGGTGGTGTTAAGAGGCTACTAACCACAAGGGATAAACTAGATATCTCATGGACGTGAGAAGGATGAACATTTTGTTTTATTGTATTCTTATATTTTGTTTTTATTGAATAAAAAAATGTAGTGTACAGTAAAACACAACTGCTTCTGCTTCCAATTACAGTGGACAACTGTAATCAAGCTTCCATACTTTTGCAAAGGCACAATTCCAAAATATTCCTATGACTTCTTATCTTGCAGACTTAACGGTTGTAAAATCTGTTCTGCTGAGCAGTTGTAAAACACTCAAGATACACTACCAGTCAAAAGTTTGGACACACCTTCTCATTCAACAATTTCCTTTGTTTTTATTATTGGCTACATTGTAGATTCATATTAAGCTGTGTTGTAACTGGTCGTTGTGCCTAGGTTTACATTTACAGAATTTAGCAGATGCTTTTATCCAAAGCAACTTCCATTCCCTAACTACAGGGGACAGTCTGGAGCAACTTGGGGTTAAGGGTCTTGCTCAGGAACCCAGTACTGAAGGTAGGATTCAAACCCATGACCTCTTGGTCCAGAGGCAAGTATCCTACCCACTAGGGCACTAACAGTAAGGCAGAGTGATACGAAAGAAATGGAGTACCGTTATCAGAAAATAAAATTGTGTAATGATAAGTATTTACTGAGTGTAGTGTCTTTTCAAATGAAGTGTAGTTTATCAAATTGTGGTTCATCACTTTATAAAAGCTAAAAGCCACTTGAGGACATGAGGGACAGTAGTTTTAGTTTCTTTACACTTAATTAAAGTATGATGCAGAGTGTTGGGATGAGTCTTATTATTGTACACTATTGTCCCCAAACTATTAACCTTTAAAATATATTGTGACTAGATATATTTTGAACTACTGACTTTATGAATTTATGACTTCTATGAAAATGTATTAACCTTTCCGTTTTTTCTATTTGTGGATTTAGTTCTAATGAAAGAGGGCAATGTGTGTCCAAAGTGGTCGTGGTCAGAGTGTAGTCATCCATGAGTCAGAAGAAGAAGGAAGCCCCTAAAGAGATCCAGCTTAGACCTGCTGCCACTGCGTAACTGGAGCCCTGAATGTGTGTGCGCTGCACACAGTAGATTAACACAGATCCTAGATCAGCTCAGTCTGGAAACTACAGGGGTTGCTTACAAGCAGTCTTGTCTTGGCCCGGGATGTCTTCTTAAGAAGACAAACCAGTCAAAAGATAACGCATTCATTAAAGAGAACACACTTTTTGCACATTTTAACGCAATTTACTGTTTGCAAATTTGGTGAATGCTGCACATGAAATTCATCATGTGCAAAACATCTCTGTAGTCACAAGCGTCTGTCCAAATTCAAATCAAAATAAAATTTCTCCTCCTCTTCTTATGAATGCAAATGTCTGTTCCACTCATCTTAGTGACTGAACAGTATTTACACCATATCAAATGACCCTAATCATTTATATCAATTTAATATGAACTAGATGTGGGTATTTTTGGAGGAATTTTTAGTTTCATAACAGTCATAATTTGGTCGTAATTTAAATTCACTGCACGTAGGTGCATGGTCCATTAGAGCTGTGTATTTCTGCGTGTTCTTTCTGTCTATCTTGTAAAAGCTTTGAGAGCTGTGGGTCAGTGGCCTTGCATTCGGCCTGTTTTTCAGAGAGCTGGAATAGAGCTGTTCTTTGCCTCCTGAATCTGGCTGGAACAGAGCGTGCAGATTGGCAGCCTCATCAACCCGAGAGGGACATAGAAAGAACACTTTCATAGTGCGATTTCTTTAGCGTTTCAAGGTTAATCTGGACTTGGTACTGTGTGCTTCCAGTCTCTTTAGTTTGCTCTTGAGTATTTGGGGACTTGGTTATGTCACTGTATAATGTAAGGTGTTGTATGACACATATGATACATATTTTTGCATGTTCTTCTGCAAAAGTCAGAGACCACCCATTCAAAACAAAGCCATGGCAAATGACCATGAAGTGTTCAATTTATTCAGTGTCATAAAACATATCTTTAGCAAAAAGTCACTTAGACGCCTTAACAGCTAAATATTGCTATTAACCACCAGCTACCCACCAATACCAAGCAAAGAGTCTAGAGGAGTTGGCTAGCTAGGCTCCCTAAACTAAAGGCTAAATGCTGCAATTATCCAGGGTGGAATTGAGGTGTTTGAGGCTACTTTGTGTGCTTGTGAGCTGAGGGGGATGAACGTATCTTACCTGAAGATCCCCAGCTAAGCCAGATACTAGCTGGGTTGCCAGACCTCCTAGGTTTTGATGAAGTCCATATGGGAAGGCAAATTATAAAGAAACAAATGGTGAGGTTGGCGATGTCCAGTTCCTTTGGATAAGGATCATTAGTGCGCCTCAGGTTGATAACGTACTTCCACTAGGCCCCTCTCTTTTCTTTCAATCATGGTTTTAATCAAGATGCCTCCTTTGAAAGACACACCCTTTCCCAATATGGAGATCTAAGAGACCCCCCCCCCCACTCCAGGTGGTTAGACTGTGTACTATGGAACTGTGTCTGAATGAAGTATCTAAATACACTTACCCTGATCCTACCATCATAAAATTAATTGTGTTCGCGTTTAGTTTGCCCACCCTTTCATTTAATTTCAGCTTCTATTCTTTCCGGAAGAATTTCTTTCTGTTTGTCTGCAGAGGCTATTTTCCACGCTTCTTGTACAAAGTTGGTTGCATTTTCTGTTTCTCACCTTCCAAATAAAAATTTACACTAATCAGTCCGTAAAACCTTCCTCCAAATCTCAGATACTGAATTGATAGTGATCAACTCAGATTTTTGTCAGTTTTATTGTCTCAGCGATGATGACGTGTGTCCTCACAGTGGAAGGATAGAAAGAAATACCTATTTTTTTTTAGATCTGAAGCAAGAGAAGAGCAGTCTCTGAAAGAGAAAAAAAATAAGTAAGGTTTACCTGATGGTAACACTGTTTTTTTCCTTCTTTCATTGCCAGTTCCCAGCACTAGGTAGATTGCCTCCTATCACACAGTGCTACCTATCTGAAAGGCTGAAGGCGTGAAGGCTAGAACATGCTTCCTTTGAGACACATGAAGCACAACTTCATCTTTTCAGACTGCTAATATAATTAGACAGCTCAGCTTGGAGGAAAACAATATCTGCCATTTCTGTATTGACAACTAATGCTGGATAGCATCTTGCAGGTGGGGCGAGAGTGAGGCCAGTGACACTTTCTTAGGCTTGTTACTATGGATGGCTGTGGCATAGCCATCTCGTAATTTGCAATTTCCTAATAATAACTTAGACAAAGCCTGATGGTGACAGTTTTGGTGGTCTAACAGATTTTTTTCTCTCTTCTTTTATTTTGTCAACTCCAGGTTTTGAAAACTTTGACGTCTTTGACATTACTTTTATTTAATCACCTCAGAAATCTCTTTGAAATGCACATGAGAAACGACTGTGCAAGGCGGCTGAGGTGTGCGTGGGTAGTTGCATATGTGTTAGTGTCTCTTCGAAAAGGAACATGCTGTCAAATGAGAGCTTTGGGAGCCGCATTAGCTGGGAGCACACAACAGTTAAAGTGGCAGTAGGGGGCACTGTAACTGACCGTAAATAAAAAATTTTTAAAACGTTGTGTCAGTCTTAGGATAAATAAATAGCAGAGGGTGCCTCTTTTAGGAATAAAACAACCATATATCTTGTAGGAAAATAAAACATTAACATAATGACAGTTTACTAGAAGTCAAAATGAATGGTATGTGCTGTGTACATGTAGGTACCATTCCACATTAATGTTATGGGTGTAAAATTACCCAAATTTTCAATATGATACACTGGCATCTTGATTAAAAAATGCCTGTATATGAGCTTTATGTTAATAAATATGCACTAGGAGTGTAACAATACAATGTGTAATGATTTGTAATAAATTCTGAGGTCAAGAACCAATCAGCTTGGTGTGTTTTGAGCTTTAATAACAAACTACACGATATATGTGACAGGTCTGGCTTGTACATAAAACATAGTGTTAAATTTCAATACATTATATCAGACTAGATTTGTTTTTTGAGGTTTGTAATTAATTAATAGCAGTTTTAATATAATGCTATAATGGTATAACTATGACTTTAATGTGCCATTCTGGCTTGAATACTTTGAACTGACTTGATTGCAGTGGTTCTATATATATTACTGCCTGAAACAGCATATAGGGGGGTGCAGCATGCCTAAAGTGCCAGCCATGGCTTTCATATAGTAGTAGCATTATGTAACTGTGATGCAGGGCAGGTTTTGCCTTTGCCGAGTGCTTAAAATAGTAACGGTGTCTGGTCGTTTGCAGCTCAATCAATAGCCCCTTTCCGCTGGATCTGCTTTTGTGCAGCGCATCGTTTGTGCACCACCGTTCAATCAGTGTTTTGTAATATAAACCTTGTTTGGTTGCAGACGTATATAAAATGACTCCTACGTGCCAATCCTGTGTGACTCTACAGCTTTCTCATAATAGGTTGGCATAGCTGTAAAAAAAAATAATAATAAAAAAAAAAAAGGAAAAAGAAAACAAACACGTTAAAAGTGTCCAGAATGAAGAACAGAGCTGTAGAGGAGTCCTACAGGACAGAAAAGGCTGTGGAGCATAGAGAAAGAGGTAAAAAATGTTATCTGGTGTGATTTGAGTTTCAGTAGGTGATCAAATCTTAGGGCAGATAACCTGACAACAGATGACTGTAAAAAGAGAACAGTAAAACATATCATGTAATAACTTATTGTTTCCAGGATGCTTGAAATATTGAATGAAAAAACATGCATTGCTTATAGAATTAAGAAGAGTAATAAGACAAGTGATTCCAAATTATTACAGCGTAGTTAGCGTTTAATAATTTCTTATTGTTCTCAAGAGAGGAACATTAATGAAACCTTCTAAAAATACCTTTTAAGCGTTTAAGACTATTTTAATGAGCATAATCGACAGATAATTAATATTACAGCTAAACTTCGTTGTTGCTACTGTTATTATGTATGAAAAAATAATGGCACACATAATTAATTCCAAGTTCTTTTTTAATACAGCAGGGGTAAGTGGTCTTGTGTGATGCAGCTTTGCTCGCATCAGCAGTTTAATTGTGGCCCGCTGCACCAGAGCGCAGAGTAGTGGGTTGGGCCAGGAATGGGGGGATCCCTCTCTGTCGCTATTTTTAGTCCACTGCGTCGCCAGCACGAGGTGGAAAAAACTGCAGCAGGAGCTCTGATCAGCCCTCCACGTCACGCAGGCTGTTGCTACCCCAGAAAGGCAAGAATTCAACCCCCCCCCCCACACACACAAACACACACACACACACGCAGACACGTACACACAACCCCTTTCCCTTCTGGCCCACTACGACCGACCAACCCACTTCCACAATGCCTCCTTGACATTGTCACTAGTGCAATCAAGTTTGTGGGAAATTATATTTTTGGCCAAAATATTACTATTAGACAAAAAATGAAATGGAAGAAGATTGGAATATAAAATGAGAAAAATAGAATGAAATAGAGTTGATATTCTTGTAAAAGGCTTAACTGTATATCCAGTGCGCGACATTGTCAGTATGACAAATGCCCACATTTAGGTCGGACAGATTTCGCAGTATGCATAGCATACAATATCTGCAGCGTTTCAGAGGCCTCACATAAAGTCAACAGTTGCCTGATTTTCCCCCGGCTCTCCAGCGGCTCCTTGAGCTCCTCCTGGGGTGACCTTTCTATTAATAGCCACTCGCAAAGGGAAAAAAACGTCGATGCTGCGGCTCTCCATCAAAGAAAGGATAAAAATAGCCTGGCAGGCCGATGCATTATGCTAACGCCAAGTTACTATTCCCTCCACCTCCTCTGCCTGGCTGTTTGCAAGGAGAGAGCCAGAGGGACGCGTGATGGAGGGAACTGGCACAAAGACAGAAAGAAAAGGGACAAGGGCAGCTGGGTATTTGCATTTGACGATGTTCAGGCTGCTACTAAAATATCAAGGCGCCCACTCGCAGCTGTTTCGCACACACACACACACACACACACGCAAACACGCCTTTCTTCTTTAGAGACTTTAAACAGCAAGGGCCCAGCAATTACATTTTAATTGTCGTTTTGCAATTGTCATTTTAATTGCTGTATTCTATAGCCTTTATATTAACCACTGTATAGTTCATGCAGCTATTGTGTAAGAGAGACAATGACATTCTATGTAAAGGTCTTGTTATATATCGGCTGTAGTACTTACATGATTACTGTTCATGACATGAATAGTATCCATCATATTTCCACACTTGCTTTGTTCTTCTGAAAATGGAGAAGTGAAAATGCTTTTTAAAATTGTCCATATTAACATAAATAGTTGTAATACTGCAGATAAAAGAGCTTTAAGAAATGTTATTTAGTTGTAGATGAGAAATAAACAAAGAGGTGAATTGGAAAGCGTGACAGAAATTGGTACGACTTGATACAAATGGTTCTTGTCATTGATCTTTTAAGGGATTCCTCTGATTTGTTAAATTTCTGTGTAATTCTTTCAAGAGTCAAGATGTGTGTCGCATACACAGTTATACACGTCCACTGTGCTGGGAAATGTAACCCTGAATTGTTCCTGAATGCAATAACTAGAAAATAGACAATACAATAAGGGGAAAAAAATGAATACATTGACAAGGATACACACATGTAAACAATATTAAAATAATTAGATACAAACTATAGCGTAAGTGTGTCATGGAAATGTAATTAAAGTCATTCAAAGGGAACATTTGAAATGCTCCATTCTATATCAGCGACTTTACATTACTAGGGGTTGTAATGTCTACAATCAAACATAGTCATTTTATTTATTATCCAGCATGAATGTGTGTCCTCTGCTAATGTTGACAAAACAGTGGTATAACAGAATAAAAACAGTTTCTTTGGGGACTATTTACCTTTGTACTTTGCATCTACCTTTTCATTTTTGGCTGAAATTTTATCTGGATGCCACTGCAAAAATACGTCTCAGGAATCACATGGTGTATTAATAAAGATTTAATGGAAGTGTTCTGGGAGGAAGCTGTAAATCCTTGTATACTAAACGTGACCAGTCAAGACAACCACATGAACGGCATGTTCTCTGTAATATAACCCTATAGTTTTTTATATTGCGGGGGTGGGGTCGTGTCGCTCTCCGTGGTACTTATGTTTACTGTGCCAATGAAAACGGCACGGGTTTTACTATTATTATCCTCAAGCAGCCCCTCCTGTGAAGACCCAGTCAGCTTCTAAATAAAGCAAAGGTACGGTTTATAGGCAGCTTCAACCCAGCACAACTCACGACTCAGTCTATTCCCTTATGATGGTGCTCCTGCAGCCATCACCGTCTCTGGCACTCGTTCGGTGGCAACTGGAGTTGCTAGGCAACAGAGTCAGTTCAATAATGGGTAATCAGGTTGTGGGGTTCTCTCTCTCACTCTCTCTTTCATCCTCTCTCTCTCACTCTCTCTTTCATCCTCTCTCTCTCACTCTCTCTTTCTTTCTTTCTCTCTCACTCTCTCTTTCATCCTCTCTCTCTCACTCTCTCTTTCATCCTCTCTCTCTCACTCTCTCTTTCATCCT
>JBBIGA010044033.1:0-13237 GCA_037576975.1 Alestes dentex
TAAACACTATATGGACAAACCATTACACGAAGAGGGACTTGCATTCAAATCCATAGACTTAAATATGGAGTTAGTCCCTCCTTTGCAGCTAGAACAGCTTTCACTCTTCTTGGAAGGCTTTCCAGAAGATTTTGGAGTTTCTGCGGGAATTTGTGCCCATTCATTCTGTAGTGCACGTCTTTATGGAGCTCGCTTTGTGCACTGGGACACGGTCGTGCTGGAACAGAAAAGGTTCTTCCCCAAACTGTGACCACAAAGTTAGAAGCATGATGATGTCCAAGATGTCTTGGTCTGCTGAAGCATAAAGATTGCACTTCAATGGCAGTAAGGGGCCATCTGAATTCAATAATTAAGAGGTGTGTCCCAATACTTTTGTCCATATAGTGCGTATATATGACAGGGAGGCCGCTACCACTGTTTTTAGCTATGCCATGTACTTGTGTCTGTTTTTATCTGGCGTCTATACTATTTGATTGCACTTCATTACTACAATTATTTTGGAGGACGTGTAGTGTGACCACTGAGTTTTTGTACTTTTACTTGATAACAGTGTGCTCTTTTGTCTGCACCACATCATTTTTGTGTGAAAACAGCACTGCCACAGCAGACGCGACGACACACTCTTGGCACGCGGCGCTGAGAAGGACGGGGAGCAGAAATGCGGCGTTCCTGCAGGACGGAGACTGAACGAGGAATATTAAAGGGTACGCACTGACATCACTCTCCCACTGGAATACGCCCCCTCGGTCAGACCGAGTGGCAAAACAAGCTGGAATGCGGCTGCCTTTAGTAGGGGGAACTCCGAAACCGGGAGGAAAAACAACAATTATCCAGGGCTTTAGTACTCGAGGCCCATCTTGAGGCGCTTTTTCTGGGGTCTTGGCTGGTATGCGGACTTATCTCGGCCCCAGACATCTGTCTCGCCACATATATTCTGGTTGGTCTCAGCCAATTAGCTCTCAAAGTCCAACGGCCTTTAAAAAAAAACGGTGTTTCCGCGAGTAACGTTTCTCTGTGGTGGCTGACCACACCACACCGCCGCCACAACAAATGAAAAAAAATCAACAAATCGAAAGCCTGATGACAAACCAAAGAATGAGGAGCATAATACATTACTGTTCGTCATTAGATAGCTGGCGGTCTGGTGGTTAGGGAGTTACCCCTGCAGTCAGAAGGTCGTTGGTTCAAATCCCGGGACTGTTAGTGGCACCACTGAGGTTCCCTTGAGCAAGATACCGTCCCCACACACTGCTCCGCAGGCGCTGTGTTTCTGGCCGCCCACTTCTTCTCTTGGTGAATGGGTTAAACGCAGAGAAATAATTTCACACTGGGTGTCGTGTTGTGTTGTGGTCACACAACTATAAGGGGCAGCTTTATTTTCTGCCAAATTCAGCGCTGCGTGGCTACAGATTGTGACTGTCAATCAATTTCAGTCATGTTTACAGACCATTTTAAATAGGTTCCAGTTTTTTTTTAAATATGCCCCAAAAAATAGCAGAAGTACAACTTCTGAAAAGATATGCAAGGCTCCCTTGCAGCCCCTCCATTATGAGATTGTAATCAGCTTAGGTCATTAATTTCAAATCATGTTTTTCAGTGCTGGACTCTTTTGCTAAAATGTTGTGATATTTGTTAAATACTTCTCATTTTTACATTTTTCGGTATGTTAAATGTTGGTAGTGTTCTAGCTCTACTACTTGGCATTATACTATTTTGCATAAAACCCATACTTAAATGTCTCTGTCCCTTTCTCGTGGCTGATTTACGTATGTATCACACGAGCAAGTTTACTTTCCATTAGTATTATGTGATTTACAGCCATCTGCAAAAGTCTGAACAGCCCAGTCAAATGTTCTGCCAATCTTAGTGGAGTTTACTTGTAGTTTAACATGCTGGGAAAATCAAAGTTTACAGTGTGGAATAACCTCTGCACGGGTCACATTTTATTTGAATTTACTATTTTAATTCTTTTTTTTTTTTTGTTCAAATGTGTTCGTCTGTAAAGCATGTGTACTTATTTTTGCTTTGAAATCAACAAAACTCGCCATTGGACCAGGAGCGCTCAAACTGTTGCATGCAACTTTTTCTTGGTGACATTAGATCACACACACCAAGTGACCAACAAAGAATAAGAGCATTTTACCAATATTGTGTAACCACACTTCAAAACGTGTTACTTGTCTTCCTATAAAGGGCCGTTATCCTTCATTTTTACTGTATTTTTTTTTTCCCTAAGGTTCATTTATGACATTTGTATGGTTTTATGCACCAAAAATAATTTCACCAACTTCTCTACATCCCTTAGAATTGAAAAGGATGCTTGTTACTGTGGGTCCTTTAATGTGTGCTTAGGGCTGAAGTGGGAGAATATGTTTATTGGGGTTGTTTAGTGAGGACGTGCATTAGATGAAGTTGGCTAGTGTCTTTTTTGGAGGATGCTTTCATTGTTCTAACATTGGGCCTCATTTTTAAGGCACTAAAAACTATCAACTAGATTGTAGAACTGTACCGTACGTGTGTATCTGGAGTTGGTTCAGCATATACGCATGCAACATGCAAGACGGCCGCCTGTGCCGAAGTTCCAGCTCGTCTATTAGTGTGTGAAATTCGTGTGTGTTCCACATGCTGTGCAGGGAGCTGCAGGGGAGGACGGGCGTCTGCAGCCTGGCGACGGACTGGTGGCAGCGAACGGGAGGAGTCTAGAAAGCATCACACACTCGAACTCCGAGATGTACCAGGGGCAGCGTCACACTCACCGTAATCTCTCACACACACTCTGCACAACAGTGATGGCAGATACGAAGTACCTTTAACTGCAGCACTGTAAAACCGGACAGAACACAGACTGCTTATGTGAACCCATGCAGTTCCCCCTGGAAACAAACATTTATAAACGGAGCTTGTCCGCAGCATCACGATCAATGTACACTATATGGACAAAAGTATTGGGACACCTGACCATTCCACCAGCAGGGACTTTAATGACACTGCATTCAAATCCACAGGCTTTAATATGGCATTGGTCCCTCCTTTTGCAGCTAGACCAGCCTCCACTCTTCTTTCCACAAGATTTTTGGAGTTTCTGTGGAGTGAATTAGTGACCATTCATTCTGTAGAGCATTTATGAGGTCAGACACTGATGTTGCAGTTTAGATGAAGTTGCCTGCATCGTTGTCCTTTTCTTTCAACGTCGACCGTCTCCACAGGGCCTGGCGAAGTCACCACACTTGGCTTTTTATTTTGTAGAAAATAAACAGATCACACATTTGGGGTTTAAAGCAGAACATTCACTTTGAGCTATGTGAAACATAACATCATGGGCCATTAAAAAAAAAAGTCTTGAAAAATGATGTAATCACCAAAAAACCTGTTTTCTATTGATGGAATGAAAGTGTCCAAAATGTCACTTGATACCTGTGCACCACTCAAGCCAGTTTCTCAGTTATTATACAGCTGTCACAAACACGGAGTCCTGTTTTCGCACACTTGCTTTTCTTTTGTTTTTTATCTTGACACTTTGACATTGTCCATTGTATTACCTGTACGTTTCTCTTTTATTACCTTCCCATTTGATGAATACTTGGAACAAATTTTAGACACAGCTGACCGAGACACTCTGTTGTTTCAGATGGCAACTCTCTTGTTAGGTCTGGGTTTCCTTTCAATGAGCCAAGTTCAACAACTTAAGATCTCCAAGCACTCTTAACTGCAGACTTAATTTCATCTTTAGACCTGTGCCAGTGTCGGTTTGAGGAATCAGAATCAGAAAAGTTTACTGATCCTGGAGGAAACGGCTTAAATGTTACAACCGCATAGAGACAAGAACAATATGAATATAAAGTCTAAATAAATCCAATACAAAAACTCTAATCTCTCAACTATGCTGTATACACAAATGCTGGGGATGAAAACTATAGATAAGTAAATTACAGTCAAGTGACTCGCTAGTAATACAAACAATGGTTTCCTACACATTTTCTTCCCACCTGATCAGGAAAAAAAATAATGTTAACTAAAATTATTAAGGTACGTTTCAGAAGACAATTTTCAGCTATTTTAAAAAAAAAAAAGATCATGTCTGTGATTCATCACCAAACCCCATTCTATCCTCAAAGTCTGGTAATTCTATATTGCTTGCCATTTGTTGAAGATGGATATCAACAGACTACCAACAGGCATGTTTTTCCCCCCATTAGGAAAAGGCTTAGCTTTGAAAGTAATGGATGAATGTTCCCAAGATGCTGCTCTCAGCCCTGCTAAGAATCTGTAATACAGCTTGAGGATTGCAGTCTATTGGCCCAAAACCACAGCAGAGTCATTAAACTGCAGCCGTCACAAATAAGGGTGACCACTGCATCCACCCAGAATCTGAAATCTTTAAAAAAAAAAAAAAAAAAAAAAAAAAAAAAAAAAAACCCACACTGAGTAGTTACAGTGACAAAATTGCCTTTTATATATGTTGTTTAAATGTTTGCCCAGTTTGTGCAATGTGACTGTTAAATGTGAAACATTCAGGGGCTTAAACATAATTAACCTACTAGCCGGCCCCGAAACAAGACTGAAATGCAAATCACAGCTGTGCGTGACAGAGAATCACTCCTGCTCTTCTTAAGAGAACTGGTTTACTGATGAAACCCACAGAACAATCAAAATGCTACTATGGCATTCCTGATCAGCTGATCTAGTGAATTTAAAACTCGGGCCTGATATTTGCATGTTGTGGCTGATCCTGAATTTAACAGGCAAAAAAAAGTCAGATAACATTGATGAAGTAGTTTGTGACTTTCTATTGTTCCAGTTATTGGTTAAACAGTGCTAACTAAAATGACTGTCAGTTCTTCAAATCAAATAAATCGTAAATAACAACATAACATTCGTGGTAGATCTACCCAGATTTCTTTGGTCTCTGTTAATTACCTCATTTTTAATTAGTTCCTTGGTACGATGCTATTCTCGTACTACAGGTCGAGTTCGGATTCAATTTCTGCGATTTTACCCAGGGTGGTTGAAAATGGTGCCTCATACTGGGTTCCCCAAATCTTTTGACCCATCATCAGTAGAGCACAAGTTTCATTTTGATCAATAGAGCCTACATTTCTTTTTAAAAAGCTACTAATTAGTGCCGATACCAATAAAACTTCAGCTGTCTTTACTGACCAGCTCCTTTTTAAAACACACACTCCAGTTTGTTCTGACCAGTAAATGAGCTCCAGAGATGACCTTTAACAGAGCAACAGATTTTGAAAGGACAAGCAAAAATTGTAAATATGTATATACTGCCTCAGAGCGTTGTCTGTCGTGTTCAAACGACAGTTAAAACAAGTTAACTTCAAATAAATTAGACTATTGCAGTTCTTCTGCTCAGTGGGAGAAGCCAACAGATGCCAGGACTAAACTGTGACTTACTTTATTTCAATAATTTAATGATCTCACATGCTGTCAATATTATGTGCTGTGCTGTATTTGAAATGACAGTGTAGAGAAAACCGGACCAAACATATCACCTGTGTTCACCTGCCATATCTGTATCATTATGTGACTTCATCCTTCAGCATGTTTAATTACTCGTGTCATAGGTTCTATGAATGTAGAGAGACAGAGCGCTCTGTAGAAAAGAACTACATGGTTTATGATGAGAGAATGCTTTTGCTTATTTTTGTAACTATGT
Source organism: Alestes dentex (assembly GCA_037576975.1). Lineage (NCBI taxonomy): Eukaryota > Metazoa > Chordata > Actinopteri > Characiformes > Alestidae > Alestes > Alestes dentex. The sequence goes on from JBBIGA010044033.1 coordinate 5,669, forward strand.
AACTTCTCTGTGTTGTCTTTCGTTTTAAGAGAATTCATCTCAATAAATTTCATAAATATCGTGTAGTTTTTGTTTTGTTTTTTTTCTGGTCGACCTGTGAAGAAGGTAAAAGGCACATTGGGTACAATCAACCACAGAAGACACCAAATCACTATTAGATTACTCTTTAATTGCTTAGGGAAAATCCAGAGTCATGTATAGTATATGCTACAGACCAGTAAGTTGCACTGTCAGTGTGTGTTCAATACAAAAGCCAAAGCAAGAAAAAAAAAAACAAAAAAAACCAAAACATTTTTCTCTCCAAAATCTGCAACTGTACTAAGTAGCATATAAGACTAACACTGAAACTGCACATATTTACAGCTTGATCGAGTGGCAGTTCGCTGAGTTAGAGTGCCTCTGTATATCAATGGATTTAAGGAGTACGCGAGGAAAGTGCTAGTGGAATATCGCCGAGTCGTTCTGAGACAGTGCTTTAATGAGAGGAAACTACTGACCTGCCCACTCCCAAAGACTTTCGATACAAGTTTCATTCCATAAATGTGTGTTTGTGGTCCCAGTCGTTTCTATCGTTCGTCCTTGTTCCTGAACGCTGTTTAGTGCAAGAGATCTGTGTAACAGGAACTGACCACTCTCTCTCATTTTCAACTACAAAACTCCGCCAACACCTCCTGTTCTTAGCCCTTGATTCTTGATAATACTGACCTTTGGACAGACTGAGGGAAGTCGAGTCTTTTTTTTTTTTTTTTTGGACTGTCCTCTTGATTTACCTTTCCAGCCTGGAGTCAGCAAGGTTACTCAAATAAGGAGACGAGTGGGCTCTCGTGTAGGAAATGCCTTCTGTCCATCTGTGTGCTCTCAGTTCAGTCTCTCTGTTTGCCCTTTCCTTTGCCTTTGCCCTTTCCGGAATCCCTGGCTTTCTCCTGCTTGGCACCTTTCGTCGTCTTAGCTTTCTTTTGCTGTAGGGTAGAAGGAAGACAGACAGACAGACAGACAGACAGACGCAACAGAACATCAGAATAAGGTAGAAGTCTCTGCTTTAAACGACGACGATGCTAAGACCGGTACCAGCAGGACACACCCGTTAACATGCGTCTCTGCTGCGTAAAGAATGGTCCACCTAAATAATGGTATTTCTATAACACTTAGTTCCAATCTGACTGGTTGAGAAGTCGTCTATTTGAAACAAATAACTATCATTCCACTGAACGCTGGTTAACACTGGCTTTATACTGCAACTAACAGTCAGCAATTTTCTTCTTGATCTCATGCAAAACAGAAAATGGACACCTTCGATCAGAGGTCCCCAACCACCAGGCCATGGACCGGTATAGGTCCGTGAGTCATTTGGTACCGGGCCGCACAGAAAGACAATAAAATAAAAATATTTTATTGATTATCAGAGTTTAAAAGATCTTTTATTTTGGTAAAAAAAACCAAACAAACAAAAAAAAAAAAACGTCTCGGTCACGTGATACGGTACCGCAAAAATGAGTAAAAAAACAAACGCTCTTTGTTTTTAGTTGTATCTATATCTATGACTGTCCCAATGTAATGCAAATGGTGAGCCTTATCTTATCTTGGAAGACACAAAAGGCTCACCAGGTACTTTAAATAAATCTCTACTTAATCATTCCTATCTAAAGAGAAACCTTGAGAAGTACATTTTTTGTATAATAATTTGTCTCCACCTCTGACAGTTCATCTGAATAACACTGATTATCTTATTACAACGGCACCTATCAAAGGGTGGGATAAATTAAGCAAAAAGCGAGAAGTCGGTTCTAGTTAATGTGAAGGAGAAAAAAAATGTTCCCGAAGCATCAGAACTGGGAGAAAGTGGCCTGGTATGACGCATCACGTTTTCTTTTTCGTCATGTGCGACCTACCTGGGGAACAGAGGGCACTGTGGGGGGAAAAAGGCAAGCTAGAAAGAAGGCAAGAAGACAAAGCTTCAGTATTTTGTAGTGTTTACCTTGATCATGGCATCAGCTGTTAGGCCCTCCTCCTCCTCCTCCTCTTCCTGCCCTTGTTCGTTCTCAGGGTCTAAGCCCAGGTCAGCGTCGGCGGCCCCTCTACGCCCTTTCTTTACTATCTGCAGCGAGTACGGCGTCAAGTGGGACTCCTTGTTGTACGCACGTGTGAATGATGCTTTCACCTGCAGAGAACGTGAGAGTTTCAGATTTGTGATGTTAGATTATATGTAGACCTCAGAAGACCCAGCCATCATGATTTGTGCAATGAAATGTGGATTTGGCAGTTTCACAGTGGAGCCAGTTAAAAAGGTATATAAATGTAGAATTCTGATTTTGAATGGAAATGGTGTCTCAGTAAAATAAACAATCAAAAACAGATTAATACATCTGAGTTACCCTTTGCAGGTACATTCAATGCTCCTGTTTAACTAATGGAACATATATGAGTGCCATTATTTCAAAAAGGGCACGTTCCCAGACATGGATTAAGCCTAGTCTTGTGTTAAATTAAAGGGCCAATGGAGAGTCACTATTGTCCAGGAATATCCATAATCTGGGTCTGGGAAACTAATAAATAATTAGTCGAATAAATTATTATTACAATCAATTAAAAAAAACCTTCGTAGGCTAAAAACCCCAAACAACTATTTTTTTTTTATTTTTTATCTTTGTTGTCATTTAATGAAGGTCAAATAATGATTGTCAAACGGATTTTAAATGCAAAACCATGTATAGAAAATGAAGCATGCAAGAAATTCAAAAGCAGATTAAGCCAAAAAGCTACCTTCTGTTGGGTATATATTTCACAAGGGGACTAGTACACTGATAATCTTTTCTTGATTTTTTTTTTCCCAAACCCTTTACATTTACAGCATTTAGCAGACGCTTTAATCCAAAAGACTTCTGTTCCCCAACTACAGGGGACAGTCTCCCTGGAGCAACTTGGGGTTGAGGGTCTTGCTCAGGAACCCAGTGGTGGTTTGCTGAAGGTAGGATTCAAACCCATGACCTCTTGGTCCAGAGGCAAGTATCCTACCCACTAGGCCACCACATCTAGCCCAAGCACCACAACCATCAGGCACTGCAAAAAGCAACTTACAATACACGCAAACACTCAAGTTTCAGGACAGTGTGAGAACCAGAGGAGAGTTCTAAGTGCTAAAATCTTTATGTAGGAGTAGTGAAAGAAGACAGATGCATCAGTAGAGGAGATGTTCTCTGAACAGATGAGTCTTCAGGAGGTTTTTGAAGATGGAGAGTGATTCTGCTGCGGTGGTCGTCTTCGCCAGCTTGTTCCACCAGCCGGGAACCACGAATGAGACCAGACTGGACTGGGTTTGCTTTGTGTGTAGGGATGGCAGAGCATCTAGCTGACCACAAAATATTGCTCTATGAATGTGAACACATACACCCACTGACCTTAGACTCGAGTTTGGAATAAGGGTCAGGCTGCCCCCCCCAGCTACTGATCTCCATGATGCTGTCAAAGTCCTCTTTGATGAGGTCATAGTCGTCCATAAGCTTCACACTCTGATTGGCCCCCTCTGAACCACATGACTGCAGAGGCTCCAGCAGTGCCGAGCGCAGGTAAGGCAGGTAGTCCAGATTGACTGCCTCCTTACTACTCAATGTCCTACAGAACAGAAAATACGACATTAGTGGCTCTGTGCTCCTGATACACAGTACTTCAGTCAGAACACTAATGCTACGGTCTCACAAACTACAAAGGAGGGGAAACAAACCTAGTGTAGCTAGTGGTGACCAGATTACAGAACAAAAACAAAAGAATATAATAATTATATAATTAAGTAGCTGTATAGTAGGGAGGGACACTCTATTGTTTGTGCACCATTGTGGCACTGGTTTTCGCGATTCAGATATCACAGATAACCACAACGTGCAAATGAGCTCTCCAATCAATCACACTCTTTATGACATGCTAGGAGCATCTTAATCACAATTCCAGGGGCGTTTCTGTGTGTGTTGTGATAAAACAAGATATTCGTGTAATTATAGACACAACAAATATTGTTGAATGTAGCAGCATGCGTATAACTAATCTTGCACTTTATCACTGTTGTAACAGTATCCTGTCAGTCATCTATTCAACAGGATGCTATTATAAAGTCAGTAAGACAAAGGAACCAGACACATTTATATATAAACTGTCCCTTCATAAGAGAAGGGAAATATTTAATCCACTGTTGGTTCCATCAGATCTAACAGTGAATTTCTGAGCAGTAGTTTCTAGGAGCAAGAAATTATTTTCTGCACGGTGAAAGATTTAGAAACATGTACGCTTGTGGAGGTAACGTCTGTTCTAACGTAGGCTGTTATAGTTAGCCTAGCTGCACTGCTACACAGTTCTCCTTCACGTCTGTGGTACGTTTAGACCTTAAAGTAATAAAATAATGATAAAAGTAAGAAACCAGTTACTGAGCACTGAACTGCTAGATTTGGTTTCACCTACATTTCCCTTATCGGGCCTTTTAACTGGCAAACATACACATGGGAAACTAAAGTATCCAACATTTTCTAAAAGTTTGGTAGTAGAAACTTTTTCCAGTGTCTGTTTTTTTTTTCCTAGAGTGTCAACTGTTTGTCACACTAGTATGAGTGGCTTTAAAAACCTGCTTCATCCAGCTCAGAACCTGATATAGTGTCACATATAGTGTCACTCTTCTTATTCTTGATTTTTGGTCTAAAAAAGGCAATCTTTTACCATGTCATGTTACTGAATCATTTTTAACAGATATCACAATTGCAATTATATACTTCTATAATATACCTGAGCCCATACCTTGAAAGAAATATATTGTGTATATGTGTAGAGGTGGACTAACTTCAGACTCATGTGCGATGCCAGCTCCTGTACTATGCGGCTGTGTTTGCCTGTAGATGAGAACTTCCCCAGCCAGCTGGGAAAAGTGGGGAACTGACTCATGTAGCCCCGCATCAATTCGCCCGGCAGCACGCTAGCATAGACTGCCTGGATGAAACGCACACACATGCACACAGCTCTTTTAATTCACCACAGTATGTATATTATACATGGATACATTTAAATCATGAACAACAACCAGGACAGTCTACGCATGAGTAACTGTGTGTTACCTGTGTAGGCAGTAAAGACCACGTCTGTTTAGAGCGGATCATTTTGTCCACCAGGTCTCCGTCACAGATGCTGTCCGCTGTCTTACTCAGTAACACCAAATGATTCTTCAGATTTCCCCTGATGTAAAATACCACAAAAGAATCCCATTCAGGAAAACACACGAAAGAAAATCTGATGTATGCGCAAGTGTGAGGGCCAAACTACAAAGACACGGTTTTAATTTTAGAAGCTAACAAAAAACTTTACGCTGCCACTGACATTAAGGTTGCTACAACACGCCCACACAGCCGACCTAAGTTTGTAACCACTTGGCACAACAATTTGATATTTCATATACAATACCTTATCTTTGCAGTTTAAGATGTAAATAATGTGAGGAAAGTGAAAGCACTTAATTTGAATGCAGCTGCTACCTGAATAGCAAGGCACTTTGAATGTTGCACTTAATTAGATTTTTTTTTTCTTTATGAATTTGGAATAGCAGTTGGGCCAGTGATTGAAGTGAACAGTCAAGTCGACACTGAAAGCGAGCAGTCAGTTTCTCAAAGTTGATGTGTTGGAAGTAGGGCTGTCACAATGGGGATGGCAAGGAACCGCAACAACCGATTGTCACGCTTTTTTTTTATTTATTTATTTTTTTAATGGAGCTTTTTGTTTTCATCCCATACTTGTATGATTTGAAAGTTCTTCATTTCAGAGTCGTTTATTAATGATAGAACTGCTTTTGAGTTCACATTCAATAAAATACTTGTCGCTGAGGCATAAACAGAGGTCTGGCTTGCTCACGCTTCTGTCGCCAAAACAGCTCGGACCCACTGACTCCACAAAACCTCTGAAACAGATCCCTGGAAGTTGTGAGGTCAGGCCTCGACAGACTGGTCTGTTCCGTGTATCTAACAGATGCTCGACTGGACTGAGGATCTGGGGATTTCGGAGGCCAAGGCAGCATCTTTTGGTCATGCTCCTTAAACCACTCCAGAACAATTTCAGGAGAGTGTGGCACATTCTCCTGCTGAAAGAGGACACGGCCATTAGGGAATATCGTTGCCATGAAGGGATGTACTTGGTCTAAAGCAATGTTTAGGTAGGTAGTACACAGTAGCATCCACGTGAAGGTCAGGACCCAAGGTTTCCCAGCAGAACACTTCTCAGAGCACCAAACTGCCTCCACAGTCTTGTGGCCTTCCCAGAGGACATTCTGGTGTCATCTCTTCAAAGGTAAGCAACGTGCACACTGCCAGCCGTATATATGATGATCATCAGACCAGACCAGACCACCTTCTATCGCTCCATGGGCCAGTTCTGATGCTCACATGCCCATTTTGGTGTTTTAAGGTGGGGGGGGGGGCACAGCATGGGTAGTATGTGCCCAGTATGTGCACTGAGATGCACTGTGTTCTGACAAAGTTCTTTCACAGAAAGCATTAACATAGCAATTTGTTCTGTAGTAGCTCTTCTGAGAGACTGGATCTGATAGACACGCCCACACTCTTATCAGTGAGTCTTGGGCACCCATGCCCCCCACTGTCAGTTCACTGGTTGTCCTTCCTTGGGTCTTTTTTTTTTTTTTTTTTTTTTTATAATATATTGACCCCAGAGGAACTTAATTGACTCCTCTGTACTCACCCAAGTGAAGCAGTGGGCAGAGGAAAGCTGCCAGGGGACGGCAGAGTGTGGGGACGGCATCGTGCTCAAGTGTACCTAAGTGGTGCCATTGGCAGTCCTGGGTTTCGAACCCACTACCTTCCGATCGCAGGGGAAACTCCCTAACCACCAGACCACCAGCTGCCCCAAAGCTGCTAAAAGGGTTTTGGTAGGTACTAACCACTGCATACCAGAAACACTCCACATGACCTGCTGTTCTGGAGATGCTCTAACTCAGTCCAGCCTTCACAGTTTATCCCTTGTTAAAGCTGTTCAGATCCCACCACTTGCTCATTTTTTGTTTCCGACATGTCAATTTTGAGAAGAACTGACTGTTCGCTTTCTGTTCCACCTGAAACATCCCACCCCTTGACAGGTGCCTTTGTAACAAGATAATCAAAATGTTCCTCACTTCACTTGTCAGTGGTTCTTGCGTTCAGTGTCTTGCGGTTTTTTTGAAGTCTTTTAAGGCTTAGTCCATCATTCTGAACAAATCTAAAGGCTGCAGAGGACTATATAATGGGATAAACACATTTGGGGCATACACATGACCACAATTCCTGACTCCAAATAAAACAAGCCAGAGTGTATTGTGAGACCTACCCCGCTGCAGCTGGTCGTACATGTATGTAGTTCTCTTGGACAAACAGGGGTGCTAACGAGTAGTCGTGGAAGAAAAGGTCTGACTTGTCAATGAAAGTCATATGAGCAGTCTCCTCCCCTGAAGCAAACACTTTCCTGCACACATCAAATGGACCCTGTAAACACACACACACACACACACACACACACACACACACACACACACACACACACACACACACACACACACAC
>JBBIGA010044044.1:0-13237 GCA_037576975.1 Alestes dentex
CGAGAATCTGCGTAGCTTTCGTGGAGAGAAAGGGCCGGATTCTTCTGATGTTGTAGAGAAGATATCTGCATGTTCTGTATGTTCTGGATGCAGAGTCTTAATATCGACCTGCGGTTTATAGATCACTGGAGTAATGTTAGTGTCACCTTCCACATTAGCATGGTCCAGAGGAAGAAAGACAGAACTACAAATAAATAAACAAGAACTAACCTATTTCAGTGTTTCTGCATACCACATGTACATTCGACATATTTATTTAACCATACTTCAGTATCCCTATGTCACTGAGGCTATAGATTGTGGGAAGTCATTGGTTCTTAAGCTCAAACTGATCAATACATGCAGTATGTTCATATTTCAACATCAAACTGTCTATTCATTTCATAATGGAGTATGGACTCTGACCATAGGACAAACAGGCCTAAGGGGCTGCAGTTCACTCTTCACAAAATGAGCCAATCTAACTGAGTAGATAAAAGGATCTGCATACATTCACATACACTGGGTAGATGTTACTGCATAACATCTACCCAAGACATGTATCAGATTGCAGTGGATGTACATTAAGCTGTTTGTAAACATCAGCTGGCAAGACTAAATGTGGAAATATTCATACATTTCTACTGGGTGACATTTGTCTTATTATGTTTCAATAACAGTCATATATTTAGATGTGGTGGATGTAATATTTGTCAGAAAAAGGGAAAAAATGAAAAAAAAAACAAACCCCAAAACCCAAAACAATAGAAGCAATGGGTAAGCTAGCAATGTGTAAGATAGATCTCTGACATTTGTTGGTATTAGTGTTCAGAAAGGGAAATAGTTTTAATAGAATTTACACACACATACATACACACAAATGTATAGTAAATGTATATAATCCATTATACATTTGCTAAGAGTGCATTATTATACCTCTCCTTTCTTCTTTAGTAAAGTTTCAACCCTGATGTGGAGTAGAATTTGTCAGATGATGTTGACCATGAACACTTAGACTGGATGCCCCCTGATAAGTTCAGAAGAATTTTTTTAACAGAAAGCTTTTTGAAAATGAATATATCATCATCACATTTTGCGATCAACCAAGACTCGGTGTCTACTACAAGAGACATATGATTAAAACATATTTAGATGTGAAGGTAACATTTGCCAGAAAAAAAAGACTTAAAAATCTTATGATGGCAGTGTGTTGGATCTTAAATGAGAAAAACCTGTGGAACCAGTGGCACTGGCCAAAGGTGATCCTAGCTGAAGAAAATGATCTGAAAAAAAGGTCAAATTATTAAAAATAAAATTCAAAATACCAAAACTCGTTTTCTTCTGGATCTCAGGCAGTGAGTTTTTTTACAGCTTCACAAGGCCAAAAGTGCTCCTAGCTGAAGAAACTTATGCAAAAAAAAAAAATAATTTAAAAATACGAAAACTTTGTTTCTTCTGGGCCTCAGGAGATTATATTTAGATGTTGTGAAAGTAACATTTGCCTGAAAAAATGAAAAATGGACAAAAATTAGTACATTATCATGGAATAGCACTGTGTGCTCTTTTGAAAGCACCTCAGATGAGAAGAACCTTTGGAACTTTTGAGGTTTTTAAGGCCAAAGGTGGTCCTAGGTAAAGAAAATGTAAAACAGAAATTAAATTAAATGATGTAAAATAAAATTCTGGTTCTCATGAGTATACATTTATATGTGGTGGCAGTAACAGTGTTAGAAAAAGGGGGAAAAAAGAAAAAAGAACAAATTATCTTGGGATGGCAGTGTTTCCTCCCTTGGAACTTAAATTATTAACATTTTTACAGATTCACAAGGCATTGCTTAAGGAAACTATGTGGAAAAAAAAATGTGTAAATTATCTTGGGATGGCAGTGTATCTCTGGGAAAAAACTGTAAGCATTTTCTGCACCAAAATTGCAAAGAAACAATTCATAATAAGAGGAATTCTAAACATCTGTGATTTGTAAATCATGAAAAATTCTTCACTAAAACAACTGACAAAAATAAGTAAATGATCTTGAGATGACAGTGTCTCTCCTGAATCTGCAATTAGAAAAAACAGTGGAACTTTGAGCTTTTCTACGACCATAAGTGCTAAAGAAACCCACATATATCATAATAGAGCTTATAAACATTTGTGGATTTTAAAAGGATGCAAGATCCTCAGAAAAGGGGAGATATAAGGTTATTTTTCTCCTCTGTGGCCCGTTTGTTTAAATTAGCCATTGGGTGCTGCAAAGCCCTGTGGTCCCCTGTGTTGAGGATCGGAGCTGTGGATAAATCATTTGCGGCAAAAAAAAAAGGGAAAAAAAAATCACAAAAATGAGTAAATGATCTTGGAGTAGCAGTGTTTCTCTTAGACCTTCAATGACAAACCTGTGAAACTGTGAGACTTTGAACGTCTTTAGGACCAAAGTGCTAAATAAACCCCTGTTACACACAACAAAAGGGACCTGTTGTTTCTAAATTACTGGAATTACTGTTTGTTTACATCAGCCCTGGGCGCTGCAAAGGCCTGTGGTCCGCTGTGCTGAGGAGAGGTGCTGGGGATAAACTACATGATCATTTATGAGAAAAAAAAAATGAGACAACAAATGGACAAAATGTGTAAACAATCCTGAAACAGCAGTGTGTCTCTTGGATATTATTTAAACCTGTAGGAGTTTTTTTTTACAGGTTCACAAGGCCAAAAGTGCTCCTAGCTGAAGAAAATTATCATTTGTGAGAAAAATGACAAAAATGAATGATTTTGGGATGGCACTGTGTCCTATCTTGGAAGGACCTTAACTGATATAAACAGTGAAACTGTGAGCTTTTTAAAGACCGAACATGCTAACAAAACCACTTTAACACAGGGGCTTATAACTTTTGTGAATTCTAAATCAGTCGAATTCCTTCACTAAAACTATATATAAGTAAGTGATCTTAGAACAGCAGTGTGTCTCTTGGATCTTCAATGTGAAAAAACAGTGAAACTGTGAAACTTTAAGCTTCTTTAGGACCAAAAGTGTTACATAAGCCCCTTTAACTCATAACAAAATGGGTTCTAAGCATCTGTTGATTCTAAATCACTCAAAAGTGGAGATATAAGGTCAATTTTCTCTTTAGTCCTCTGTCTGTTTGTTTACATCAGCTTGGGATGGCACTGGGAAGGACCTTCAAAGAGAAATGCCTTTGAAACTGTGAAATCTTAAGCTTCTTTAGGACCAAAATTGCTAAATAAACCCTTATAGCTCAAAACAGAAGGAAATATACTGAGAAAGTGAAGAAATGGGGATTATTTTCCTCTGATTCAGTCCACAGCCTGTTTGTTTACATCAGCCGCAAAGGCCTGTGGTCCGCTGTGCTGAGAGAGGCGCTGTGGATTGTGGGGAGTCTTCGGTCCTCCACCCGTTCCATCGCAGAAATGGCTGCCTCGGCGGCGGCGGCGGCTTCTTCCCCCGGGCTGTGTCCGAGCTTCGCCGTCATCTGCTCCTTCCTGGAGCGCTACGGGGCTCTGCTGGACCTGCCGGAGCTGACGTTCGCGCAGCTGGAGCGGTATCTGGAGGAGACGGCGGCAGGTGGGGGTTTTGTTTTGTTTGGGTCCCGGAGCGGCTGAAGGGACGCGGGCTTCTGCAGCCCTGCTGCCCGGGCGGAGTTATTGTGGGGCCGTGGGACGATATTTTGCCTCCCCGGTACCCCGGGACATCAGATAAAGTCCTCTTTTCTAGACCTGGGTGATTATGGTGTGAAGGAATGGTCCCCTTTGCATCCTGTCGCCTTCCTTTGCCTCCCCGTGCGGAGCGGGTTGTGTTATTGTGTGACTCCGGGACGCCTCGCCTCCACACAAACCTGTTTCTTTCTTCTTTCTTTTATTTTCCTGTCTTTCTTTCCTCCCCTCATTTCCTCCACACTTCGCTCCCCTGTTCCCTTTTTTGGTCTCAACTTTCTGTTTTGCTCTTCGTACTATTTTCTCACCTCGTTTCTTCTCTAACACGTTTCCATCCTCGCTCGTGTCTGCCTTTATCCTTTCTCTGCCCCACACTGCACTCGCTCCTCACCAGAACAGAGGGGGGAGGTTTCTTACTATTTATATAATTTTTATTTCAAGAGCTGATGGAGTACTGGAAGATCAAACCACCTACTTTTCGTTTTAAGCTCGGAAACATTGTGGGAGCCCCCAAACGTGGAGAAAATAAGCAGAAACGGTTTAATTTCAGTTGAATAATGATCAATTTGGCAGCGGAGCAGCTTGGCGCATGCGCAGTGCGGACCTGAGAGCTTTTGTAGAGCAGCGGTTAGCATTATTGCCTGCTAAAATGGTTTAAAAATCAGTTTTTTTGCGTATTAAGTTGCTTAGTTAAACTAAAAGGTGACTAAATCGCCCTCTTTTTAACTAGGTTCAGAAGAGTTAAAACTACGATATCCCATAAAAATGCTGCTAGCTTGAGCAACTTCGTGCTCCTCTCAGTGTAAACACTGAACGGTGTGGCGGGACTGATGCAAAACAGCTGGCAGATCGGTATCGTTCGATATTGGAATCGGCATAGAAATTGCATAAATACCGAAAGAAACGGGATCAGTCTGATGCAGATTGAAATAGCATGAAATTGTGTTTTATGATGTTGGCTGTTTTTCTGAGTTGGTACAGCAGATCAATGTTAGTCAACATCAGCATAGAAATTGTATAAATATCGAAGCACAAGGGATCAGTCTGTTGCAGTCTGAAATAGTGTCTCGTGTTATTGACTGTGGGTTTCCCTTAGATTGTACAGCACATCGGCATCAATGGATATTGGCATAAAAAGCATAAACATTGAAGGAAAAGGGATCAATCAGATGCAGCCTGAAATAGCATTAAATGGTGTTTCATGTTGGGGGGTGGGGTTTCTCTGAGGTGGTACAGCAGTCTGAGCATGACAGCTTAAAGCAGTGGTCTACAACTAGAGCTGCACGATATGGACAAAACATTAGTATTGCGATTTTGCTGCTACATATTGTGATTGCGATGTCTCAAGATATTACAAGGCCCATATCACTTTTCTTGACTTATAGAGGCTTGCAATCTGTAAATATTGTTCCAAATTGTCCTATCTTTACAGTCCATACATGGAGAACTAGCGACAAAACAGCCAATTTTCAAATCATAGTCTTTGTAATGTCACAAAAACATTTAAATACGTTGGTGGCCTAGTGGTTAGGAAGTTGCCCCTGCAGTCAGAAGGTTGTAGGTTTGAATCCCAACACTGCTAGTGTCATAACTGAGGTACCCTTGAGCAAGGTTTCGGCCCCACACACTGCTCCCTGGGCGCTCCTTGTTGGTGGCAGCCCACTGCTTCATTTGTTGAACGTGTTAAATACAGAGAAAAAAGGTCACTTTGTTCACACTCTGTGCTGTGTTGTGGTGTGTTCACGTGTTACTATAAGGGGCCACTTTACTACTTTACTTTACTTTACTTTCCTTATTCTGGCTGCAGCAGAATTAGCCCATTCATGCACTGATTCGCCCACACCTTTAACAGTTAAAAACAGACTTTTGACTGATTACACAAAGACCTCGATTCATCAGAACACCCGGTAACTCACCTGTAGCTGTGATTGGTTAGAGGTTCATCTGCACATTACAGCGATAAAAGTATTACAGAGATCGATATTGTTTATGAAAATTGAGTGTTTATATATTGCCGGTTAGCCTTATTACCTGCTAAAATGGTTTTAATATCAGTTTTTTGCATATTCTGTTGCCATAGTTTCTTAGTTTTATGAAAAATGTACTAAATTGCACTCTTTTAGCTCTGTGCAGGAGTTAACGCTACGATATCTTCATGCTCCTTTCAGTGTAAACACTGATCGGTGTAGCTGGACTGATGCAGAAACAGCTGGCAGTTCGGTATTGATCAATATCAGTATCAGCATAAAATTTTGCATAAAATATCGAAAGAAAAGGGATCAATCTGATGCAGCCTGAAGTAGCATGAAAGTGTTGGCTTGGTCAGTTAGAGCTGCACGATATGGAGAAATTATTGTGATTTTACTGCTACATATTGCGATTGTGATGCCTTTCAAGCTGTTAAAGGGCCCATATCATCACTTTCCTGGATTTAAAAAGGCTTAAAGTCTGTAAATGTTGTTTCAAATGGTACATTTTCTCCTCCCTGACCATTCAGTCCATAAATGGAAAGCAAGCTACAAACAGCCTGTTTTCAGATCATATTTTCATGATGTCACAAAAACAACACATTTAAATATATCTCCTTTTTCCGGCTCCAGCAGTTTAGCTCTGTCCATTTATGCATTGATTCGCCCACACCTTTACTGATTAAAATGTAGACTTCTTGGATTACATGAATATCTCTATTCATCTGAAAACCCAGTAACTCACCTGGGGCTGTGAATGGTTGTCCTGTCAAAGTCTGTGATTGGTTAGGGGCTCGTTTGCATATTGGAGCCTTCTGCAACATCAGTTTTGCAGATGTCTTGATGGCGATTAACAGATATTGTCAAATCACCAGCCCTCCTCCTGGAGATCTACTTTCTTGCAGGTTTTGCCTCCAATTCTAATCTCATACACCTCGTTCAGCTAATCAGCATCTTCTCGAATCAATAATCAGATGCATCAGATGGGGCTCTGTTAGGGTTGGAGCAAAGATGTGCAGAAAGGTAGATCTCACTGGCTTAAAGCATGATTTAAAGTTAAGTAGTTAAAAAAAAAAATAAAAATTCAATCTCTGGTTTCAAAAAGTCACTATTGGAAGCCATTTTTTTCACCACAGTGGTATTGAGCCGAAGTCCAAATTTTTCTTCAACTTTGGGCCTGTAATTGATATTAATATTGCGATCATTTAAATAAGTGGCAATATTATGTAGGGTATCCGCCCTTTGTTCACCCATGTGCTTTTTGTATCGCTTTGTCGTTACTGAACTTTCTCCTTTGTATCATCATTCTATGGATAGTTCAAGAATGTGTGCAATAACAAAACCTGTTTTAATTAAAGGTCATACAAATGTGTAACATAAACTTTCAGTTTAGCAAAAGATGATGGGAAACAAGCTTAAGAATGTTCCCCCACTGTTGAGCACACTGGGCTATATGGTTGGTAGTATTATGGGGGTTTTTTTCCGTGCACAGATGGCATGGAGTGCTGTTGGTATTGAGATTTTGGCTTGCACATTGGTGCATTATAAATGAAGTAGTATTAGAAGCTAGCCCACTTGGGAAATTAAATGGTAATTATATTACCATCAGATAGAAGGCAAGCTACAGGGCAGTGGTTCCCAATCAAGGTCCTGGAGACCCACTGTCCTGCACATTTTAGTGTTTTCCTCCTTTAACATACTCACTTCAGCTCAGTGAGGGCCTCTTAATGAGCTGAATAGTGGATAAGGTGTGCTGGGACAAGGGACAACCCTCAAATGTGCAGGTCAGTGGGCCTCCAAGAGCAGGACTGGGAAACACTGTTATAGTTTAAGGCTCTGTAATGTAAACCTGTGGTCCTGGAATTTGGGTCACAGTAGCATTGCTTGTAATTGCGCAGGTAATAATTGCCTAATTTATTTCACATACAGGGACGAGTTGTCCTGTAAGTTAAAGTAACGTGACTGCGCAGAGAAAACCGTGTGATTCACAGGCATATACAATATTTAACAAGGCAAAACGCTCATTGACTCACCGTTGAAGCTCTGCAGCATCGTGTGGAGGAGTGTGAGGATCTGCTCCACCTTGGAGCTTGGAGCATCTAGTGCACTGAAAGATGGTCTTACGGTATTATCGTGATAGCATTACTGACCTCTCTGCTGAAAATGAAAATCATCCTAGGTATGCTATATAGAATGTTACTGTAAAATAATGGCAAAATGAAATATTGATATTTATTAATACTTTTGTCCTGATTATTTAATGCTTCAAAATAGCTTATGTTGTTATTGAGAGTCAATATTTATTTTTTCCTAATTCATTTATATTTCTTTTTTACATTCTTTTTTTGCAGTTCCTAAGTTGCTGGTTGACCTTCATGTGAAGCTGCTGAGGAAAATAGGCAAGTCGGTTTCTGCGGACAGGTGGGAGAAGTACCTTGTAAAGGTAAGCATATTGGTATGACCATGTTATAAAAACATGATTGCGTGCTCAGATCAGAGGTGTCCAGTTTCCTGTCCTGGATTTTGTGTTTACTTGTTAACTGAACTTTTGATGTAACTGACTGGCCACCTGTGATTACCTACATTACACAGTTCAGAACTGGGAACTGCATTCAAGAGCTGGATTATTGATAAAATTTTATTTGACAACTGTGATTTCATCATTTCATTATTTTACTTGGCAATATAAAATAGGAAGTAATATCACTAATGATTGCTTCTTTATCATTACTGCAGATATGCCAGGAGTTCAATACCACATGGGCGTGGGAACTGGAGAAGAAGGGCTATCTGGAGATGACAGTGGAGTGCAAGACAGGAATCCTCAAGGTAAATCACAGCTCTCACAGTCACTGCCAGCAACAAGGACGAGTTAGCGCTCTCGATTTAACGCGAGTCAGCTGACCACTTAGACTGTTGATATGTGTTTACAATATTGGATGTTGTTGCTCCACTTCATGTTGTGCCCAACAACAAATTAAGGTACAATTAATTTCATGATAAAATAAAAACCCACACAAACAGGGCATACTAAAAACTAAATCAAGAAAACGTGTACTAAGATTAGTTCAGATATTTATGCATTTAAAGGAAGAGCACGTCCCTTGTTATTTTCTGTGCACACATTAACTGAGATGTCAGGTTTTGATATTTTCATGCTGTCAGCTGTGTATTGTTTCCTGTTGGATATGAGAGAATTTTGTAGACTAATATGCAGTTTTTTTTCTTCCTAAAAACCTAAGTCAGGATATAAAATATGAAAGTGGTGGGCTTAACCACAACCAAATAGATCCTAGAATAGTGACGTGAAGTTTATTTTACATAATACGTTAAGATTAATAGCTGTTTCATTTTTGTGAAAATGGAAAACCAAACCGTTGGTGAGGCTGTAACAATATCTTTTGCTTTTATGTCCAGTATTTATGTGAGTGCCAGTTTGATGACAATGTCAAGTTCAAGACTGCCATCAATGAAGAAGACCCTGATAAAATGCGCCTGCAGCCCATCGGCAGAGACAAAGATGGGCTCATGTATTGGTTCCAGCTTGACCAGGACCACAACGTGAGGGTCTATGTCGAAGAGCAGGACGATCTAGATGGTTCATCCTGGAAGTGCATTGTTAGGCAAGTGTGATACTTCACTGAACAAATTGTGGGAATGAAGGGAATGATGTAATTCATTTAAGTTGATTAGCATGCTTTAGAAAATCCATGTTTAATTGGTTACAGTAGCTTTGGTAGAAGCCTATTTACATTTTTATAAGATATAGTTATACATTATACATACATTATACATTTGTTAAGTATTTCAAATAATTATAACCCCTTCAGTCTATTACATTCAATATTAGGTCACTGAATGAAAATGGAAGGGTGTATCGGGTTCTCTGCCCATAAATGTAAAATAAAACCATAATTGCGTGCTTTCTTCTCTCTTACGTTCATACAGAAATAGAGATGATTTGGCTCAGATCCTTGGTCTCCTGAAGACTCAGATAGATCCTGCACTGTTAGTCAAGAAGGATCAGGAGGAAGGGTCATCAAGTAACAGCCCAAGCCCAGAGGACGAAGAGAACAAGAAGAAAGATGACGGTATTGTACAGGGGTGTCAAGATACCACTTTTTCATGTCTGATACTGACATAGAAGTTGCAGCATCAAGTTTCTTGTGATATCTTTTGCTGTTTTCAACTAAGCAGTAAATACATTTGTCTATAAAGACTTTGTAAATACTTTGAATCTGAAATGGCTCCACACATACTCTAGAGGGTGCTATATTATAAAATCCCATATAGTGCTTAATGGAGTTCTGCACACATGGCTGAATCTCCAATAGCCCTTTGACATGTTATGCACTGTTTGGTTGCAGGAGCCTATATTTCAGTGCACTCTGTAGGGAGCCGTTTGGGACACAGCATTACTGCTCATTTGTGTTACCTGCGTTCTCATCTGTGTGTCTCTTCTTTATGATGAGGTGCTCAGAATTTGGTTAAGCATTTATGTGATCGTTCAGGCTTTTACGATGTAAAATCCAGTGATTTTGGCCTGTAAGGGACTGACACAGAGTATCAAATTGGCGCACTCCTAATATTGTATACTGAAGCTATTACACTCAGTTGCATAGGTGGCAATCGACTGTCATGTGTGTTGTATGTTAATCTACCTGAACGTGATTTAATTCTATGTACTTTCATATTGTCCAACCCAGAGTGTGAAGAATTTCAGCCGGTGTAGATTGTCATCATTATTTTTTGTGGGCATTTAGGAGAGGTCAACAAAGAAAATGATCTGGATGAAGATAAGTCAAAAGAAGAAGGTTCTGTCAGTACAAAAACTGAAGCTGAGAAAGATGGCAAAACCTCACAAAATGGTCTGAAGCAAGAAACTACACAGGGAGATGAGGTGTTGAAAGAAGACAAAGACATTAAAGAAGAGGACAAGAGTGAGCTTGACAAGCCAGTTGGAGCTGATGGAACCATTACTCAAGTCATCAAAGAGGAGCCCATAGCGGTAGATGAAGCCCACAAAAACTCATCCGGCTCTCTGGCTGAAAAAAGCCTCGGGCCACAGCTTTCAGAACAGACGGAAGAGCTACAGAAGAAGTCTTCAGACGAAATACAGAGAGCAATTAAAAATGACCAACAAGCTAAAATCCCTTTGAAAAAGAGAGAGATGAAACGAACCGAGGATTTTGACACCAGGTGTGGAAGCGGTGGAAGCAGCATCATTGTACGTAATCCAGCCATCGCTGCAGTCAAAGAAAACCAGGCAGCCAGTGAGGAAAATGGGGTAAACAGCGAAAAGCTGAATGGGGATGTCTCACCGGCTATAGTGATGGAGAGTGAAGGGGAGAACAACTCTGAGACGAAGCAAAAAGAAACGCAACATGCTCTCTCTGAAGATCAGCAAGCAGATACCCTTGTGAAGGAAGCAAAAAATCAGCTTCCTCACCCAAGAAAACCAGAGGAACAAGAAAAAGATAATGATACGCAACCGAAAGAGGAGCCTGTGAAGACAGATGAGCCCCAGACTACCACGGAGGAATCCATGGAAGTGGACAAACTCGAGAAATCGAGTTCCCACAAGGAAACTGCAATCATAACAGGGGATCAAGAACCATCAAAGCAAGAAGCAACTGAAAAGGCATCCGAACCTGAAGAGGTGCAGTTGCCGACAGATAAGGGGAAGTCTGAAAAGGCACCCAGGATAGATGTTCCAGTGGAATCTTTAGAGCCTCCAACCATGCTACAGCCTGAGGAATCCAGTGCCATGGAGACCATCAACCAGTCTGAATCTGAAAAGCACAAGACGGCTGTGTTAAACGAGAGTCTTCCATGTCATGAGGAAAAAACAGAGGGCACGGAAGACCAAAAAATGAAAGATCTGTCAGACCACACAAATGAAACAAATGCTTCAGTGTTAAAGGAGAAAGAAAATACTTCTAAAGAAGTGATCAAATCACTTGCTCCCAAGGAGACAAAGACTTCCACAACACTGGAGACACAGGGGAGCTCTACTCATGACAACAGTGATAAATCCATGGTTGATAAAGAGACGGAGAAAGGGATTGCTCTCCAAGAGAGAAATGAGCCCCCCTCTGAAGAAACCAAAACAGACCATAATCCTGTCGATGGAACATCTTTTACCACTGCAAAAGACAGTGTTTCAGAGGAGGCTCACAAATCAGACTCTCTTAAAAAGACTCAGGAACAGCAGCTTCCTGAAAAGATGAAACTCCCAGGCAACAAGGAAAATGAAGAATCAGGCGATTTAACAGAAGAGAAGATGGTTTCCTCTAAAGACATTCACATTTCTAAGGAGAAGGAGAAATCACCTTCCCTAGAGGAGAAGTCCCTATCTGAGCCCTCTGAAAAAACAATGGCTTCTGATGAGGCAAGTAATCAGAAAGAAGATACTGATGGGAAAACCGATAAGGCCACCACACCAGAAATGGATCAAGACTCCAAAGAAAGTGGCACCACAGCTTCTGGGAAGGAATCTGCAATAGGAGAAGATCCCTGTATACAGTCGGAGAGTCCTCCCTCATGTAAAGAATCCAAAACAGGACCTCATGAGGAAAAAGGAGATAAAAATGAGGCAATGGAAGTTACGACGGAAGACACCAAGCCTTCCCAGGTGTTCCCAGCGAGTGAGGAAGGCGTAGGACTGAAAAAAGGAGATCCTGGATTGCAGGGAACAGGAAAAGATGCTTCATCTAATGGGACTTCAGTGGACTGTGATGCTGAATCTCAGAAAGAGGTTTGCAAGAAGAAGGATGAGCAGGAAAGGTCTGCTGATGGAGGCAAGCCCACAAATGAAAGCAAGCTTTCAGATGAATCAAAATCAGATGCTAGTCCAAGAGAGGAAAAGAAAGACGAGAATGAACAAAAAGGTGTCTCAGAAGAGACGGCCATCACTTGTGACGTCCCAAAAGAGAAAAAGTCACAGGAGAATCAAGAGGAGGACAAAAATGAGAGAAAAGCAAATAAGGAAGATGCAGAAAACAGCAATGTGCCGTCTGAAGTACCGCTGGAAGGATTACGTCTGAAGATCAAAGTTCCCGCTCACCGGCGGAAGGCAGCGCTGCAGCGAGAAGAAGTTAAGGGAGACTCTGAGTCGGAAGCGAGTGAAGGGCGGTGTCTGAGACGGTCACCGCGGATCTGCAGACCAACAGTCAAAATAGTAGAGATTCAGGACCGAAAAGTGGAGAAGAAACAGGTCACACCCTCGACGGAGAAGGACAAGGATGAAAATGAAGAAAAAGAAGAGGAAGAAACTGTCATCCAAAAAAAACCACGGGAGAGGAAGGTTGACCCTGAAAATCAATCAAAACCGAAGGTATGTGTCAGTGTTTGTTGCTCTGTTTTATTAAATCAGTTAATTAGTTGAAAAAGTTCAGAAATGACTTTTCTAGATCATAAATCTAGAATCTGTTCCAAGATCAGCCCTCACCAACACTGGAGTTCTGTTCATAGCAGTGTTGTTCAGAGCACAAGGACCAGTCTGTGTCACCTTAAAGGAGAAGTTTGGTGTGAAATGGACCTGGGGTATATTGAAACATGATAACGAGTATGAACTTTTGTCGAGTAGCCCACCTTCATTCGCCCCCTGCATTCCGAAACACAGCGCT
>JBBIGA010044066.1:0-55895 GCA_037576975.1 Alestes dentex
GTAACACAAACACACACACACACACACACACACTCACATACACACACACACACATACGCGCACACACACTATGAAGAGATACACTTTATCATAAACCTTAAACATCTTAAACATTCTTAATTAGTACAATTGAAACAAATGTATTTTATATATTTAATGTGTGACCAGATGAAGTCTTTAACTATAATATTGTATAATATGGTAGTATGATAGCATACAGTACATGTAGTCTATAAACAGTAAATATGGTACAATACAAATAAAGCATGATACAATGCGTCCGTTTTAATATTTAAATAAGTGGGAAAAAACAATATACAATAATTTGATAGTATACAGTTTATGCAGTGTATATACAGTATGTATAGTGTATATACAGTATTTCTATTGTATTTACAGTATATATGGTATAATATAGCATATGAAGTGTGATACAATGAATCGGTTTTAAAAGTTAAAAAAAAGTATATGTAGTGTATATACAGTATATATGGTATAATATATCATATGAAGTATGATACAATGAATCAGATTTAAATGAAAGTTTTATTTATTGTGAGAAAAACACTATAAATAATAACATTATAGTATAAAGTATAGTTAGTGTCTACACAGGATATATTCTTTACATACAGTGTACATAGTGTATATACAATACATACAGTATGTATTGTCTATATAAGTACATATGATTTAAGATTACGTAAAGTATGATAAAAATGAATCAGTTTTAAAAAAGATTCAGTGTGATAGTATAGAGTAAATGAAGTATATAGTGTATGAACAATATATTTAGGATGATGTGGTATATAAAATATGATACAATGAATCAGTTGTAAATAAAGTTCAAATAAATGGAAAAAGCAATATATTATACAGCATACAGTACGATCAGTATATATAGAGTATAATAATGAATATTTCATGTTGAAAGTGGCTACATGTGCTGCGTTGTGGACGTAAACAGACGTCAAGTCTGTTGGACGTAAACAGACGTCAAGCATGTGTGTTTTGTGTAAATGGAGGTTAACTCATGTGGTATGTTGAAAAGAAGGTTTCTGAGGGCACAGTTGTGTCAGGATCAATATAAAAAGCTCAGAAAGGATTTTAAAGGGCTCCTCTGAACCTCTGGCCCTGGTGTAATTACCCCACTGCCCCCCACCCTGGTGGCTACACCACAGAGCCAGGACTCCTGTTCACTGAACACGCTGAAGCCTGATGATGAAAGATCTGAGTGAACTCTGAATCACGCCTCAGTGGAGGCGCTGAGGAATCTCTTTATATCTAGAAAACAGTCAAACTTGCTGACTTTCAAGATTCACGATTCAAGATTCAAGATGTTTGTCACATGCACGGATATATACATACAACATTCAGTGAAATGTAGCCCAGAGGCAATAGTGCAATAACTACAAAATAGAATATAGAACAGAATAGAATAATAGAGTAATTCGACAAATATAAACAATATACAAAAAACAATGCATACAAACTATGGACTTGAGTGCCTTCCTGTTGTATCCGCAGGTCAAAGATAAGATAAGAAAAGATAAGATCAGAAGAACTTGTCATTAGCATGCTCGGTGCAGCAAGGAAGAATAAAAGATAATAAGACCATATAATTTTTTTAAATATACAACAATAGTGCAACAACAAGAACATTATTGTAACAAAATAATTATAAATCAGGTGGTTTTGTGTGTCGGATGTTTTCTCTGAGTGTGAAAATCAACAGAAATAATGACCTCACTTGAGTCGTTTCCATTTAATTCAGTCTAAATCACTTTTTTATAGTATTCCTCATCTTATGCCCCTGTATATATATGTGTGTGCGCATGTGTGTATGTGTGTGTGTGCGCGTGTGTATGTGTGTGTGCGTGTGCGTGTGTGTGTGTGTGTGTGTGTGTGTGTGTGTGTGTGTGTGTGAGAAAGAGAGAGAGAGAGAAAGAGAGAGAGAGAGAAAGAGAGAGAGAGAGAGCTCTGAAGCACAATTTCCTTGTGCTCTAATATGTTAACTCAGCATGACTTATTGAATTTTACCACAAATTAAATCAGCTGTAGGGTCTTTAGTTCATGCCTCCACAGAGTTTCTTGTTTTTATTGAGGGGGCCAAATACTTGTAGTGTATTTGGCCCCTTCAAGCCACTTTTTTCTGAGCTTGTATCTCTATTATTTTTCCTTCCTCTACTCTAATAAGCTACATTTGATAATGTTATTGGGGTTAATTTGAGACAAAGCAAGAATACTGAATGGCAAACCACTTTGCACTTATATTTATTAATTTGTATTTATTAGTATTTATTAGAACTTGATGACATTGTCTCAGTGATCAACTTGATTAAACACACTATTTGTTTGAGCTGGGCCTGAAACAAATAGATCCTCTCCTGTTCTATGTTTTTCTTAGGTTTTTTCTTACCAGGTATTTCTTTTGTGAATTTTAGAGGCTGAAATGTAACGCTTTAGGTAAGAGCTGACATGAACTAGACCCTTGTACGTGATTCTCCATGTGTTTTCACTTTCAGCAAATAGGTGAAGCCATTATGCGGTTCTGTCATGCTCAGAAGAGAGAAGCCCTCATCGTGTTTGGAGTCCGATTTTTGAAGCGTCCTATTAAGTTTCTAAAATTGCTCAGGCGAAGATAAACGGCGGAGGATACATCAAATGCCAGCCGAAGCCAAATCGCAGCTCCTCCGCTCAGCCCAAATCCCGCCAGCCTGGCTTCAATTTCATTTGCAATCACATACTTCTTAGAAGCCTTTGATGCTTCTTAATAATTGCTCCTGAAACTCCACTTGTTTGTGATTTTGGATTCAAAAAAAGGTTGTACGGCAGTCGGAACAACTAATCCTCCAAAAAGAAACAGGAGCACTTCTGACTGCAGGGCCAGACCTTTTTTTTGTTTTGTTTTAATAGTTCATTTCTGTGCATAAAGAGCCTGCTTTTCCTTTTTTTGGAACTACCAGACCCCCTAAATGCCACAATAAAAAATGGAAACAAACATAAACAAAAACAGACGTAAAAAGACTTGAAAGGCCTGATATGTAAACACAAATGACATTTTCATGTTTGTGTTTATGCCCACTTTGCCGGGCACTTTGTTTAGTCTTTGTTAGCTTTAACCATGTGGAACATTCAGTTGTGTCTCCATTGTAACAGCCTATCTTTTGTTTTCCTTTTCAAGTGTTTTTAGGTTTTTAATGCAGAATTAAAACAGAATTAGTTCTGTACATATGGGAGGGTAAACACTAACAAAACAACAGCCACACGCCATTTGAAAGTACACGGACCATAATAATCAGTGATTTTTCATGTCTGTCTATAATCAAGAGCTTCAGACAGCCATCAAGCAGCTGAACAGTAGTGAGCTCACATATTTCCACACTCACATTTAAAGTCAATATGACCTTTTCTATATACTTATGTCATAGCATATAAAAGATTAAATACATGTCTGCCTGTAATCTTTTATGAAAACTGCTGTTTTTTATTAAGACAACAGGCCCCCCCCCCAATAACGTCTTCTGAATTTTGATGATGTCACTTTGCACCAGAAGGTGGGTGAAATATTAACCAGTACTGGTGGGATTCACCTCCTCCTCCCAACACCCCCACCTATCACAGAGAAAAAACACTCCCAGTGATGTGCAAACATTCATTTATACAGCTCCGGAACAAAATTAGAGACCACTGCAAAACTGTTCAGTTTCTCAGGTTGCATCTTTTACAGGTGCAAGTACTGAACAGAACAACTTTACCTTTGTTTATAAGAGTTGCTGACAATATTTCTCCTAATTTCCAAATAAAAACATTGTTCTTTAAAGCATAATTTTAAAAGAAATGACAAAACATCAGAATAAGAGAAATGATGCAGTGTTTATGGAACTTAAATAATTCAAAGAAAACAAATCTCTTGTTCACTCAAACCAAATGGAAGTAATTATATGCTTATTATTATTGTTATTATTATTATTATTATTATTATTATTATTGTTAATATTTCTCCTTTGTTGTCTGTTTCCTTTTTCAATTTTCCTTGACTGGAGAAAGCAAGCTGTGGTCATTTGTATAAAAACAACTCATCTGAAAGCTGTTTTCTGCAGAAATAGTGAGAGGAGAGAAACCTGCGCAGATAGCATGCAGATGGGGCCACTTCTGGAGACTATACAGCACCGCTGGCTCCCAGTCCACACTGGCAAACTGCATGTGGGCCAGAAGTGTCCCACATTAAAACATGCTTATTTGGCCCACATGTCCCAGAACAGCTCTGGGCTACTTCCGGCACAGATACGGCACAGCGGCCAAACACTACCACCAGAAAACGGCAGTGTTAAAAATGAAAAATGCTCATATGGGCGACATGTTTCCCTGCAGATCTGAAGCGTTTCTGGCAGAAATACAGCAGAGTGTTCTCCAACATGTTCCAACTGAAAAGTCCAACTCAGGACACAGATAAAACCCGAGAGCACCCCAAACATACACATACACACACACACACACTCACACACACACACACACACACACATACACACTCACACATGCATAAAAACAGCAGAAAAGCAAACTGAAAAACAACAGCAGCAACCACTAACGACAACAACATCAAAATATGTGATCAACAGGAAATTTACTATGGACAAGGACACAGAACTGCTGTTCAGAATCAGAATCAGAAAACTTTATTGATCCTGAAGGAAATTGCTTATGTTACAACTACACAGATACAGAGACAATATATCAATATAAAATATAGTATTAAGTCAAAATAAAACTCTGGATAAAATACTCATAAAGTACTTTATGCTATGTTATGATTTTGCTTCCCTTGTGCAGTTATTGTGTTCTTGGCTGCACTGTTAGGATAATTTTAAACCATATCTCCACTAAACTCCCTAACTATAGTTTACAGTATTCCTGTATTCAGTTCATTAGTAACTGTATGCTTATAAATTCACAGTCTTCAAATTTTCTTTTCCTTGCAAGACATTACAGAACGTCTCACTGGTTTGAATTTGGTTGTGTATTATCTTTGCACTTCTTTATGAGTCAGAATGAGAAACCTGTATTGATCCCAGAGGAAACTGGTTATCCTACGACTGCACAGACACACAAATACAAGAACAATTAAAATATATAAAAGGTATAAATTAAAAAATCTATAAATTAAAATATAATACAAAGTCAAAATAAAACTCTACAGAAAATACTCTGTTCTAAATACGCTGTAGCCATAAAAGTCACAAGAAATCAGACATAGACCTCCTGACTTCAAGGTTCCTTTCAGGTTCCTCCAAGAGTCTTTAATGCAATTCACCCAAGATCAGGACGATTAGACTCCACACTGGAGAAAACAAGTGAAATCCCATGACAGGAGAGACTTGATAAAGTCCGAATCCCCCCCACTGAGCAATAGAAATGGTAGATGTGCTAATCTTCACCCCCTGGCTCCGCAGTGAGGAGTGCTTATACATCTAATCATCAGGCATTTCTAGGCAAAAACATGTTTTGCCTAAAAAAATCTGCAGTGCTGCTTCTCAGGACGGGAGCTCGGAAACACGGTGCAGTGCTTTATGACTCTAGTCCCAATCCGCCTCATGCTACACATATTTTTGTGTCAGTTAATGCTCTAACGCATGGGTTTCTGATCCCAGACCTGGTGACCCCATGCTCTGCACGTTTTACATTTTTCCTGCTCTACTCACTTGCTCCAGACCACAGGGAGCTGAATCAGGAGTGGCAGATAAAACAAAGTACAAAATATGCACAGTGTGGGGTCACCAGGACTGGGACCGGGAACTTTTGTGCTGGAACAGGAACTACACTACAGGCCAGAGGTTTGGGCCCACCTTTAACTTACTGGTTTCCAATATTTTATAAGTAGTAAGTAAGACATTATTTATCCACAAAGGCTCAAATTGTTGGTTTTGAAGAGACACATCAGGTCTGTGTTTAGCGACTGACCTTTACTTTGTGTTGGTTATGAAAAAAGAAAAGTATCACTAATTTCTTCAGCATCACACAAATCTTTCTGGTTTACATCTGATTGAAAAAAAAAAAATTCTAAAACAGGATAATGATCTCAAGCATCTTCAAAATTGTGCCAAAATTATATTCAGTCCAAAGAAAAGCAGAAAGTTTAGAGAGTGATGTCTCATCTTCCCCAGTCTCCAGATCGTTCTCCCATTGAGCTGCAGGGACCAGCTGGAGACCCACAAGTTTAAATGAGCTCCAGCAAATGAGACTGAACTGTGTGCTGCTTGAAAAGGTGCCAGGAGGGTTTAGACACAAGTTATTTCCAAAAGTTGCTGGAAAGTATGTGGCAAATCTGTGCTGCCGTGATGAAGGCGAGGGGATTATTTTAAAACTACTACATAAACTTGTTACACTTCAAAAACAGTCATTTACTCTTGTTGTAAATATTTATAATGTTTTCTTGTAATAAAAGTTTGAAAGAGGAATGTATGGTTAATTTCTTTTTAAATCCGAGGGTGGGCCTAAACTTCTTCTGTAATGTACGTCCAACTCTGCAGAGCAGCTGGAGCGAGAGAGGGTAGTGATGATTTTCAGCAGTGTTTTTGGTCAGTAGGATCACTGAGCATCTTTCATTCATTTCTGTTTTTGATTTTATGTTGAGGAGAGCCAGGAAAGAAAATCACAGGAAGGCTGTGTGCTGATGACCAAGGCTATATTGTCCTGATCAAGACTGTCCACTCCTGAAAGTTAAACTAATTAAAGCTTCTGGACGATGCAAGCTGTGTAAGAACGGATCCTCTTCTTGTGTGGAGTTTACAAGGTGCTTCGTGTGGCATGTAACTTCAGGTGGAGACCATCAAGAGAACCTTTACGAGAAACATTCTATAAAATGTGCAGGAACATCGGCCCAGAATAATCAGCACAAATTAAAAACAAAATAATATTCAAGTTTAGAGGGGAGCGCAGTGGTAAGTGCTGTCGCCTCACAGCAAGAGGGTCCTGGGTTCAACTCCTGACCAGAACTCTCGGGGGTCATTTCTGGACAAGGTTTGCATGTTCTCCCCAAGCTGGGAGCTTTGGGTTCCTCCTACAGTCTAATGACATGGACGTCATACAAATTAGAGATGCTAAATAGAACCTAGGTTACAGTGTGTGTGTGTGTGTGTGTGTGTGAGTGAGAGAGAGAGAGAGAAAGAGAATGTGTGTGTGTGTGTGTGTGTGTATGTGTCTGCTCTGTGATAGACTGGCACCCTGTCCAGGGGGTTTCTCCACCTTTTGCTCTATGAGTGTGGGGATGGGCTCCAGCAGCCCCCACCAGTCTGTTTGGGAAAAGTGGATCATCGAAGATTAATTTATTTGCAGTTTTTTACAATGCGGTTTCCTTTTAGGGCCCAAAAGTCAGCTGGCTAAACTAGGTCATGTTAGCTGGCATGTCTAGTTAGCCACAATTATACATACTGACGCTTAAAACTGAGCAGTTTTATAAAACACAGCAGATGATATTTGATCAAATCTAATACAACAGTAACTACACAGTAACTACACGGTAATACTGTTGTTAACAGCTTCATTTAGTTACCATGTTTTTACCAACATTCTCTCGATGTGACAATAAGTTGAATATTCTTAAATGTAATTATTTGTTATATGCCTTGACATTAATCTGTGGAAATACAGAACAAAAACCATTTAACCCCGTTTTGTTACATTTTGAAAAGACCAGCTGCTGTTTACACCATGTCAAAATTTCATGATGAACAGACAGATAGAAATGGTCCAAAATGAAATCTTGTTACTGTAACTTACATAGAAGAAGATGAAAAGAGTTTTTCTTCTCCTGTTACGTCCTTTTATGAGGTTTAAATCCAACAGTAAGCGTACACAGTTCAGTGTATGATGTTTTCTTAGTGAGAATATAATACTTGTAACCTTGGAGCGAGAGAAGAAAAAAAAAGAGAAAATCGCAAAAGCCTTGTTATTATTTTCTACCACTTGCAGAGAGTATGAGAGTATATAGCATAGAGCATTTTTTGGAGATTTTGATTTTGACTCATACTATTATATTGCTTTTTTCTTGGTGTCAGTGCAGCTGAAGCATGAGCAATTGTCTCTGGGATCAATAACGTTTTTTCTGATTCTGATTCTGATTGAAACTAATCAGTCTACACTGAAATTAACTATTTTCTTCATAGTTTTTGTGTGAGAAAAAAAAACTTGCATCCCTAAGTGAATATTTTGTTCTTTAACTAAGTACATTTTGATCAAATCTTAACTACGCTAAAAACTCAAAGTGAGAAAGTGTTGAGTGGGTTCCACTCTCAGCTGAAGGGTCTAACAGTCTTACCTGTTAAAACGGGGGACACGGCTGTCCTTTGTCCTCAGGCCAGCAATTTGAAGGGGTAAATCAGTTCACTGGAGTTTGGTCAGTATGGAGTTTCTTTTATGCCCAAACTAGGAAGTCTGTTCTTTAAACCTCTGGTCCTCTTGTCCGTACTGCAGTTCGCAAATTGTCTCAGAGGACAAAAAAAAAAAAAGAAGAAAAAAAGGAATTTACGGACACAATTCCGTAGGAGTTCTAAAACGTTCTGCACTTTGATCCAACCTCAACGTCTTAAATCCAGTTCCTTTAAAGCGCGATCTGAGACCCAGTTCTGATCTGGGTAATGTCTGGGTGCTGTCATCCCTGAAAGTTTCAGACACACCAACATCCAGACAGCCCACATGAGCCTTCTGTCTGAGGAGCAGGAATCCCGCTGTAATTTAAACACACTAATGGCCTGAAGGTCAAAAAGGAGTCATTGTGAATAAATGTAACTATATAAAAAGGGGGGGGAGGGGGGTAGGTGTCTCGGGGGAAAGATACAGTGTAACATACAACAAGTTCTGTTAATTAATTAGTTAATGTCAGGAGGAGGCTCATCCTGACATCTTGATCTTAGTACAAATAATCTTAAAAGTGACCTGCTGCTACTCAGATGTGCGACTTACTGGGTGCTGAATCATTTAATTGTGTTCATTATCTTATTATTATGTGCAAAAGTCTTACTGTGTGAAATATCACTACTTATTTCACTATTACTAAAATAGTGCTGATCTTTATTTCACAAAATAAAGTGTATTTGTATCCCCGTCTCTTACTGACCACAGCATTTGGTGTATACAACATTGTGTGTTTTGTACAAAGTATTTTCAGAGTGTTTATTTGACTTTTATTTGATTTATTTTTGACTTTATATTGTATATTGCTTTTGTCTTTGTGCCTCTTCGTGCCTGTGCAGCCATAACATAACCAGTTTCTTCCAGGATCATTAAGGTTTTCTGATTCTGATTTTCTTCCTATAAGCAACCAAGACAAAGGCTTTGTTTACAGTATTGAAGGATTCATTCTGAATGAGGGACACAGTGAAGGAATCATAAGGGAATATATTAAAAGTATTTATAATGTATTGTATGTAAATTAATGTAATGTACCTCTACGGACACTTAGTGAAACCAGCTCTGTTAGCCGTAGATGGCCTATCTGCCAATAATCTTGTTCATGAAGGCCTTCTCTTGTTTTTTATCCCATAAAGATTTTCGTTCCTTTCTCTCTGGGTCGACCAGAGGAAGACACGTTCCTCTTTTGAGTCTTGGTTCCTCCTGAGGTTTCTTCCTCCAGCTGAGGGAGTGCTTCCTGTCCTCTGTCGCCTTTGGCTTACTCACTAGGGGCTTGGCCCCGGATTCTGTAAAGCTGCTTTGTGACAACTTGGTTGTAAAAAGTGCTACATAAATAAAATTGAACTGAAGTGAATTGAATTGCTTGGGGTCTATTTGACCTCGTCCAATGTTTATGGTCTCTAAATAAATAACTGATGTCATTTTTTGCTTCATATCAAATTACTTTTCCTAGTTTATAAGGGACAAACAAACTGTGTAAACACAAAATAAACACGATACAGTATGTTTTCAGGCTGTTTTAGCTGTATAAAATATAGAAGAAATATCACCATTATACAGTTGTTTTGGGTAATACTGAGCGTAATATGCTGTAAAATACAATTTTATAGTCTTCAAAAAACTCTCTGCTTCAGGCCGTAACCAAACATAATCAGACCTGTAGGAGTGTGAGAAGCACTGAAAATCACGACATTTTCCACCAGAACTTTGAAATTTCAGCCATTGGGGTTTTACTGCATGTATGTTTTATTTAAGCTCTGTGTAGGTTGTCAACAAAGAAACATAAAGTACTTGGCACACTTGGGTAGCAATTTTAATTACAACCATTTTCTGGAGGTTTAAATTGCTGGGGTCAAATTGACTACAAGCATAAAGGATTTTAGTAATTCTGAACATAAGATGAGGGTTAAAGCAAGGACAAGAGGAAAAGGTATGTAACAGTACTGTAACGGTAAATACAACGCCAGAATTACATGGTTGTTGGATGCTTTGTTAATATGTAACACTTAATATAAAGTAAGACCAAGAAACCTTATTTACTACTAACAGAGATTTCGAATGAGCATTTCTGAATTTGTTTTCAGTATACAGCACGTCTAAGCTTTTGTTTAGAACAGTGCTTGAAGTTGGCCGGAACGCAGCGGAACGCAGTTTCGGAACTTCTGTATTTTCGTCTTTTGGGTTCCGCCACTTTTTCTGCGTTCCGGTCCTTACTGAAACTGATCCGACGCAGCGACAGTTCCTGCACTTACTTTTTCCCACTTCAAGCACTGGTTTAGAAATGGAAACGTCTGGGACCTTCCCATCCTTAACCACGCTAAGGGGATCTCACTCCTTTAGCAGGACACATGTTCTTCCTCAGTAAGGATTTCACATCTGGATTCTGTATTGTGCTCCTCCATGGTGTTCCAGTACCACTGGATAAGTCTGAATACAGTAATTTCCAACTGGGGCCTTACAGCAGGCGGTGCTGACCATATCTGGGGATTATGGTATGGGATTAAAGTTTCTTGGGACTGAGAAACAGCATCAGTAATCCGTCAGAAAATAAGTGTCCTTATTTGCCAACATTTTAAATAAATTATATTCTATTGTTGAAGGTGGCAGTGTTGGAGCAGGCCAGCAGAAGATCATTTATCGTCTCTACTTTTAGCAAAAATGCCAAATATCTAACGAAGCCTATACATCATGTTACGTATGTAATTCTGAAAAGATAATTTTTATGTTACCAGCCCTTTAACCTGAGCGGTACGGATCGGTGCTGGAAGCGCAACGAATGGTAAATTGTCGTCATACGGCAAAACAGCTCCCAAAAGATGCTCTTTTTATACCCAGTCATGTTACTGACTTGTTGCCAGTTGACCTACTTAGTTGCAAATTCTTCCTCCATCTGAGGCTTTTTTTGAACCACTAGCGTTTCCAACTTATTATTGCCCCGTCCCAACATATTTGAGATGTCACGAAATTCAAAATGAGTCAGAATTTTTCATGAAATAGCAAACTAACTCACTTTCAACATTTAATATGATGTCTACATTCTATTACGAATAAAACATCCAAATTTTGCAGTTGTATATATATATATTTACATTTTGCTTTGAATTATCTAGTTGGTGCAAAAATACTTTGTTATGCCTGTTCAATTGTCTTGTCTTTGGCATGTTGAAAATATCCTAATTAAAGAGCACATTAAAATACGAGAAAGTCTTGCTCTTTGGAAGCAAAATGTGAAAAAATGAGGGGCGTACCAAGACTTTTGCACTGAACTGTAGTTCTTGAGGCTCTGTCTGCTGGACTACAATTCCCATGATGCAGGGCGTGCATGATCCATGCAGGTCCCGGCCCAGCGTGAGAGAGAGCCATATTCCTGCAGGCGGAGGACGGTGGTGTGAGAGAGTGTCGCTCTTATTTTCAGCTTTTAAGGTGTTAACATCGATCTGAGACAATGTCAGGAGACGAGGTATGTAATCACGTCTTATGTGTGTGTTTAATATTTAATAAACACCTCTCGGTTGCTTAGAAACACATGATGAGGCCTGTTAGCTAAGAGCTAAGCTAGCTCTCACATGTGCAGCAGCAGATCCTCTCTGTAAGAAAACGCCAGATCAGCTTTTTATGGATTATATACTGTTCTCATCTTCTAAAAATGCATTTTTCTGAATACGAGGATGAAGCTGGGTCCACGTTTACTAGCCCTTTTTTCCTCAGTTTTTCCCACTCCACCTTAAAATGTGTGGCTAATACATTCTGGTGCACTGGTTTAAGGTGGAATGAAATTTAGAAATACAATCTTGCTCTTTGATTACTCTTCTTTGTCCCACATCAGTGCCATGAACCTTTATTTGTGCGGATCTGTCTCTTTTGTATGTTGTAAAGGCTGTTTTATTGAAAACATGGTATATGTTGCTAAAACAAAGGTAGCTAAGGTTTAGCCAATGACTTGCACATTAAGTTGTGTTTTACTGTTATAGTGTTGTTAAACTGTGCATCTGGACTGACATTTAATGTTTTACACACAATTTGAGTAAAATATCAGTATTTTGGTTTTACTGTTGCAGGTTGTGATTGTGATGCTTTTCGATATATTAAAGGGCCCATATCACTTTACTGGGCTTAAAAAGGCGTAAAATCAGTAAATTATGTCTCAAATGGTACATTTACCCTCTTCCCATCCATACAGTATGAATAATAACGTACAAAGCCATTTTCAGATCAGTTTTTGTGATGGCACAAACGCAACACCTTTTAATACATCTGCTTATATATGGACAGAAGAATAGTATTGCAATTATATTGCTATTTATTGTGATGCCTTTCAGTAGATTAAAGTGCCCAAATCATCACTGTCCTGGAGCTAAAAAGGCCTGAATTCTGACAATATTCACTCTTCTGTCCATACAGTCCATATATGGAAACGAAGCTGCAACAAAATAGCCTTTTTTTCAAATCAGTTTTTGTGATGTCACAAAACACCCATACTTCAAAATATCACTTTTGAATGAGCTGTGATACGGGGCAGCCAATCAGAAAAGTGATTGTTGTCACTTATCATTTTTAAAGTAACAAGACCAGCCCATTTTAAATGGTCATGTAAGATTAAAGTATGAAATCTTTTTGGTACGCAAACCCATCAGATGTTATAGAAAAAAATTAAATAGAAGAAAAATGTAGTATATGGGTCCTTTCAAAAAAAAAAAAAAAAAAAAAAAAAAAAAAAGATGGTTATTCAGTTTCCGTAATGGTTCATGATTGGCCCGAATAACTTTTGTTGGTTGACACGAAGACGTTAATTTATCAGAATGCCCAGAAACTCACCTGGAGCTGTGATTGGTCAGCTTGTCAGGAACACTGTGATTGGTTTGAGGCTCAGTTGTATATAACAGTCTTTTGTGATATCAGTATTGCAAGGACGAATACCACAATAATGATTAACAGATGGTGTATTATGCAGCCCTATTTTTTATTGTGTAAAACCCAATATCATAGCTTTGTCTGTCACTCTCCACAGTTTTCTTTATTAACAGTCAGGATTCAGAATCAGACTCTTCTGAATTGTGAACCTCTCCATTGCACAGATGATATTCGACCCCACCATGACCAAGAAGAAGAAGAAGAAGAAGAAGCCCTTCATGCTGGAAGAAGACGGTGGGGAGGGCGAAGAGGGACCGCAGGTGGAGGTGAAGGAGCCTGAAGTGGATGGAGCAGAGGAGAAAGACCTGGACGTAGAAGAAGACGAGGGACGAAAGAAAGGTAAACCAACCTTACTGTCTTGTGACAGTCCTCTTAAATGAACAGACCTCCAGGACACACACAGGCATGAACAAGTGGGAACTGGGAAGTTCTTCTAAGTAGGGAAGGTCTACTCGAACAGTCATCCAGGTTATAATTCCCCCGAAAAAGTTTGATTTTTACAATCAAAAGACGTCACTCCAAAGTGGTGGTGCCATAGAATAAAACGTAAACCACAATCTTCGTATGATACAAGGAACAGAAATAAAAATATAGCATTTCAAAGCTCTTATTGACCAGGTCTCTCCTTTGGTGAAGTGATAGTGGAGATACGATGATCTGTTCCCAGACGTTTCTTAGAGTGTGAGACCTTTGCAGTGATATTTTGTCCAATTTTGAACTGGTTTCCAACAACAAACACTTCAACCAATCATATCAAACTTCTGTTAACTTTGCAGAACAGCTTTCAGATGTAAAACCTATGATTTGACAGCTGAGATATAACATAAACTATAAGTTATTCTAACAGACTAGGTTGAATATGTTAATGAAATGTTTATAAATGATAAAATATTTTATAAGTTATAAAATGTAAAGTATCACAATGAAGTCTTCAGATGCCGTTCACCCACTTCAGTCTGATATAAAATCTGCCTGGAAAAAATCTCTTGCAATTTTCTTCACACATCCATGCTCAGAGTGTAAAAGGTACAGAGTTGTATGTCAGTGTGAATAAGGTTCTGATACTCAGTGTGGAAGGCAGAACAGATTATTTGTTGAGTCTGGCCACATTTTCAGGCTTTGTGGATGTTTAGTTCCTTCATTCAAAGGGAAAAGTGAAGTTCAGCCAAATGTTTCTGTTCCAATTAGTCAGGAATCTCATTGAATCTGGCCATTTAAAGAAATTTATTTTGTAGTAGTTCCCTGAACCCTTATTTCCTCCTCTGTGATCATTAGGTGGTTTTTACAGCCAGACAGAATGATATTCATAATTATTGCATTTTTATTTTGAAATTTGACTAATCTGCCTCTAAAGGGTTCATCATGTTGGACATTTGTTATTTCTATAGAGAAGTAGTATTGTGACAGTACTGTTATCATTTTATTGCCCAGTCCTAATAATAATTTGATTTAATAATTAGCCATCAAGTTGGTTTGTATATTGTTAGTTTTGTTTATTGCTTTTTCATGCTGTTGACATAAATTGCTGTTGGTTACTTCCACTTTTACCTAAATGAAGCACTAATCAAACAACCTTTACTCTGATGTAGTATTATAAATACTACTATTTATTGAATTATAGCATTTAATGTACAAGTACATCCTCCACATAGTGTTTTAATATCAGAAAGTTCCACCACTGAGTCTTGAGGGTCACAAATATGTACAAATAAACCTTATAACATAAGACACCTGTTACCATTTCATTCTAAACCTACAGATAACAGTCTTTTGTAATTACAGCTCACAAATATTTATATCTATTTATAAAACACTGGGGATAAAATAGGTCAAATGTGTTAATCAAATGTAAAATGCCTCTAAATATAATAATTATAAAATGTGAAGTACCACAAAAGTCTTCAGGTGCTGTTGGTGTAAAATCTACAGGGAAAAAGCTCAGAAGCAGTTTTCTTTGCACAGTCTCAGACACACAGAGTTGTATGTCAGTGTGAATAAGGTTCTGATCCTCAGTGTGGAAGGCAGAACAGATTATTTGTTGAGTCTGGCCACATTTTCAGGCTTTGTGGATGTTTAGTTCCTTCATCCAAAGGGAAAAGTGAAGTTCAGCCAAACCTTTCTGTTCCAATTAGTCAGGAATTTCAGTGAGTTTATTGATTTAAAAGGAATTTATTTTGAAGGAGTTTCCTGAACCCCTTTCCCCTCCACTATGATTGGCAGGTGCCATTCATACTCTGAGAGAGCATCCCACAGCAATACCTGTGGACTTCTCTGGAAATCACATGTTTTTTAAGCAGCGCTAGTGTTTAGAGTTATTGTTACCAACCCCAGCACCAGTGGAAGGGATTCCAGTTCAGATTTATTGTGTTTGGGTGTGTGTCCTCAGTAACAGTGTTTTTTGGGGGTTTTTTTTCTTGTTTTTTGGAAATGGCAGTCGAGGTGCTCCTGTATAAGCATTATCCTTGTTATTGGTAGATCATAGGCTCAGGCACTGGCCATGCCACAGCCTCAGTGGAGAGCATAATTGACCTCGCTCTCTCTGGGTGGGTAGTATGGCCCTTCACCAGCACATAGCTCAGTGTTACCCAATGCAGCCGCCTGTTACACGGCATAACAGAATTGAAACACAGTAGCCTTCATGAAGGGGAGGATCTGGCTTATGGGTGGGAAATGACTGACTACATATTAGGAGAAAACAGGGCAAAAATACAGCAAGCTCAAAGATGTGATTTTCAGATGTCCACATACTTTTGGCCTTATAGTGAAAGCTTGCTACAAAAACATGGAAGGTGATATTTCTATGACAATCTGGGCGTCCCTAACTGGATGTAAAACCTCACATTTTATTAGAAACTTTAGCTGTGTCTTTGAGAAATGAGAACGTGCACCAGGCCATCGCTAACAAGTTGACTGTTGGGTTTTCATCACATGGATAAAGAAGGCTCAGAAAAAAAACAAAAAACTCAAACAAGTCGTAACTAAAGGCACTTTTCCGTAGGTCTACAGGAACGGTTCTGTGCCTAAACTGTATTGTGATGATACTGAACTTGTATCAGGTTTTGATGTTTCTGACTCAATGATCTCCCACAGTCTCCGTGGAGTTGAACAGGCGGAAAGCTTTACTGTCAGTGTCTTTTATTATTTACAGTCTTCTTTGAATTTTTAATTTTTTCTCTGCGTTCTTTATCCATACGATGAGAACCGAACCCAGATAACTTGTTAATGATGTCCTGGATCACCTTCACGTTTCTCACAGAGTTAAAGATAAATTTGTTACCGTCATCGAAATGTATCTTCAGCCCAAACAGACAGTCGTGCTTGAGTTCCCAGTTGTTATTTTGTGTCTCCGTTGGTTTGTTTTTGTGTGGACGCAATGGCCTCGTATCAAGTCCGCCTGTTGTCATGACAGCATTTCGACCAATCAGAAAGCAGTGATGCAGTCACCTCTGCTGCGGCTCACTTTTAGCCATGCCATCGAGCAGCCCGGGCACAGGTCACTTTATTTGAAAAGGAATAACATTTGTTCGCAGTACAGCAGTGGAAAAGTATCATAATAATCATCCAGTGGTTGGGAGGTTACTTAAACCAGCAGAGTGGTAACCTTATCAAAATGAGCAACATTGAGCTTTATCTTTAGCAAACAGTGCAATGTTGATTTAGAGAACAGCAACAGATGAAAACGAGAGGCGGTTGGAGAAAAGCACAAAGACCTGACACCAAGGAAAGTGAAGTAGCTACTAAAAACGGCAGAATTTGCATTCGCATACTTAATTACAAATTAAATTTCATTAACTTTAAAGAACTTTTAATGTAAAAAAAAATAACATGAACAATGTCAGTTACACTAGTGTTTTTATACAGGTTTTTACCGCTTAAACTTTTATTTCACAAACTGTAGATTTTTATTCTTGGTAAACAATGGAAAGTTGTTGAGTGAACAACTATAAATGAAAAATGTCAAATAAAACCAGTTTCTTTTCTAAGATGAAAGAATGTAACAGTGCAGGTCTGACTCCGCTCCTTAAATATCTAACAGTGGTCTGGTGATCCACATTATGAGATGTTGGTCAGTGACTTTGTTGCTAATAAAGGAACTCAAATGGTGAAAAAAATTGTAAATGTATTTGTTAGTAAAGAATATTTTGTGTATTTTAACATGTAAATGTAGAAAATACATTAGGCTGGTAGTGTACATTACTACTTTTATCACCGCTTTAATTATAGCAATTATAAGCAG
This sequence comes from Alestes dentex, assembly GCA_037576975.1. Lineage (NCBI taxonomy): Eukaryota > Metazoa > Chordata > Actinopteri > Characiformes > Alestidae > Alestes > Alestes dentex. Next base: position 17,558 of record JBBIGA010044066.1, read on the forward strand.
TGTTACTATTGTTACTACTCTGATAAAAATATCTGTATTAATAGTTTACTTATTTTGGTAATATTGCTACTTTATTACTGCTAATCATAATATTACCACTGCTACTATAAGACAGTAATCAGTAATGCTGTCTCTGCTCTTGTCATTTTTGTTTTATTGGTATACATTTGTGTACAAGAGTGTTGGATAAAGTGTAGTTAAAGAGAAGTATTTAGATGTGCCTGAATGTGGAGCTGCTTCATGTAAAAAGTACTTGAGGCTCTGCCAAGAGAGCCTGATGGGAAAGGGGACTGAGTGTTTGTGAGAGAGTGAGCTAATATTGTACTTGTTCTCCCATAAATATATTTGATTGCTCTGTGAAACCACAGTAAATGAGGTGCAGGCAGACCCTTCACCAAAAAAGAATAAACTGAGCTGGAGAGTGCACCGCAGTAAAAATAGATCAGTGTGGTGGTGTTTTGTGCAGGATGGAAACGTAATGGAACATCGGGATTTAATTCTGCGCTTCTCCTCTCCTCATGTAACGGGAGAGAAGCGTGATCATTATTTTACTTCATCAGTCCACCCATAGCTGAGCTTATTTTTCACTTAACTGAGTATATTTTTCATCATCTGCCACCTTCAGGACTGATCGTCACTTGCGATAAAGACTTTATCTAAAAACTAAACCCTTCTGTTTGCTAACTTTTTTTGCATTGTATTGGCATGATCATGAAGAACCATCCGATGACCTGGATGACCTCAACTTCTTCAACCAAAAGAAAAAGAAAAAGAAATCCAAAAAGGACAAGATTTTTGACAATGAGTTGGATGAAGGAATGAAGGTCAGTAGTTTACCCTTATTTGTTTACCGAAGCAAGTCTTATTATATATATACATGCATGCATGCATGCGCCAATACACTCCCCACCCAGCCATAAATGTCTAACTCCTGCCCATCATACCTCCACCCATTATACTCTATAACTCCTCCCTGTCACACCCACCCATTAGGCTACAACTCCGCCCCCTGCCACACACCTACTTATCAGACTATAACTCCTCCCCATCACACCCCACCCATACATAAATGTGTAAATACTTCCTGTTATACCCCACCCATCATACTCTATAACTCCTCCCCTGTCATACACCCACCTATCAGACTCTATAACTCCTCCCCTCTCATACCTACCCCTCAGACTGTAACTCCTCCCCGTCACACCCACCCATCAGATGCTTAACTCCTCCCCTGTCACGCCCACACAATAATTTGTGCAAAAACCTGCTGCTACTGAGTGCAGTTTTTTACTGAGTTGTAAATCATTATTTGCAGTACCATAACCTGATGTTCAATAGTCTTATATGAAATATAACTGTCAGTATTACTGATCTACTACTGATCTGTGTTACAGCAATAACAGACTTGGTATAGAGAACAACTCTAAACCACTATTTGTGTTACTAGTAAATTAATTAGCATTACTTTTTATCCACCACTCTTACTGACCCCAGCATTTTGTGTATATTTCAGAGTTTTAATTTGACTTTCATTTGACTTTTATTTTGCTCTTAGTTTAGTCTTTGTATATTGTTCTTTGTGTGTCTGTGCAGTCATAACGTAAGCAGTTTTCTCCGGGATCTATGAAGTTTTCTGGTTCTGTTATCATGTTTGTAATGTCTTGCTCCCAGAATCTCTGTTTCACAAACTGTTTTGTTGCTAAACCTCCTCAGGAGCTGAAGATCGAAGCAGAGCCGTCTGAGACGCTAGAAGATGACGATTTGATGTTACCTGCGAAAAAGAAAAAGTCCAAAAAGATCAAAGACTTCCAGGATGATGCAGATGTTCAGAACAGAGATGATGGTGGGTAGTGAGATGATTGTAATGAGCAGTGGAAGTAAATACATGCCTGTGGCTTGATGCTGATGACATGGTGTCTCTTCAAAGGTCTGGAGGATGAAGACAGTAAAAACATTGATGACATCACATTCAGCACACAGACGGGTCCTGCGTGGGCGGGCTCAGAGAGGGACTACACATATGATGAGGTAAACTGTGTGTGTAAACTTGTTGTGTTCTGTTCTTTGTGTTTTCACAGAGAATACAGCCACAACATTTAGTTCCTAAGCTGCCAATTAATTCTGCTGTAAACTTTTTTAGTAATAATGTGCCTCTCTACACTGAAATGCTTCATTTTTAGCATTTTGATACAGATCAAATCACGATTTTACTGCTGCGTATTGCGACGCCTTTTATATGTTAATGTATGAATAGTTCCGTATCATCGCTTTTCTAACCCATAATGCAGAACTCCGTGCATGTCAAGTCCCTGTTTCAGATCTCAGACTTGTGTTGGTGTCCTATATCTATAATAAGTGACAAACTGAGTGGGATGAACGTATTTATAACAAATTGCATGAATTCAACCCTGCTGTTAATAAGAAAAAATGGTTTTCTTTTCAAACTAGAGATGATCGGATATTCTATACAAGAGCCCCTATTGGTCATTCTAGGCTTACACATGGTTTTTATTAAAAGGTGTAGAACCCCCCGTCATGTCAGTTTTATAATATGGCCTTGTCGGTGAAACATACATGAGTAACATGGTACCACCACATAGTTTTAGAACTTTATCAAATATTGATTTAAAGAATCTTATTTAGATTTTTTCTTATTTGTTAATTTTGTTCAAGTCTCTTGTTTTCAAATAATTTATATTATTTAGTATACATTTTTGCCGTTTGATATGGAATTAAACGTAAACTACTACAGCGATCATCAATTTTCTGGACGTAAAATGGTTTTAAGGATGTAAATATTCACTCCCTCATTCATTCAATCCCTCTCTGGAAACCAAGCTGCAAAAACAGGTCTGTTTTCAAATCCGTATGTCAGTTTATTCACGTTGAGTGTGAAAGTAAAACAGGAGAATTTCCTTCTTGGGTCCGGTGTTTGTAGTTTACTCATTTGTAGTGTCTTCAGTGCTGGCTGTTGAGTGTGTGTGTGTGTGTCTGTTTAGTGTAACGTTCTGAAATCGGTTCCGTTCCGCAGCTTCTGAGCAGGGTGTTTAACATCATGCGGGAAAAGAATCCGGACATGGTTGCTGGAGAGAAGAGAAAGTTTGTGATGAAGCCCCCTCAGGTTGTGAGAGTCGGCACTAAAAAGACCTCCTTTGTTAATTTCACAGACATCTGCAAGTTGTGAGTAAATCTGTGAACACCACACCAGCATTTTTTCTAAATTATCAGTTGACGCCATGCTTTGCTCACAAATACATTGCAAAAATGAGATTTACACAACGCTGGTAAAAACCCCAATGCAGTACGTATTATCCAATTGTCTGTAATTTTATATACTTTTTTTTTTTTTTTTTTTTAAATCAAGCTGGTGTTACCCTGGCTGACTGTTTTGAGCTTCCCTAGTGCTCATTAGCTACACTTAACATTATGCAACAACTCTAAATTCCTGCCTTAATTCATCAGGTTACCTTTAAAGTATTTACAGCCTTCTGGGTTACTATGAATGAACACATTTGTGGGCAGAGCATGCGAAGGTCAACAAAAAAAAAAAAATCACCTTTGAAACGGCTGCATTCCCTCATCAACTGATTTGTTGTAGGTTGGTTAGATATGTAGCCATTAAGAATCTTAGTACATGGGAATACTGGTAGAGGAGGCAGTAGAGTCTCTTTATTTTTTTTAATGATTACATCTTTTACTAGAACTCTGTCTTAAACCCCACCCTTTCTTGTCAACCTTTTGTCAGGTTGCATCGACAGCCCAAACATCTTTTGGCGTTCTTGCTGGCTGAGTTGGGCACAAGGTGAGTTCAGACTTCCTTTATATAAGATCACATCATTCCACACTTCACAGCAATATGTGCTCATTATTAATTGTCTTAATCACGATTATTGAAATTAAAACAACTTTTCTCCCCACAGTGGCTCAATAGACGGAAATAATCAGCTTGTTATCAAGGGAAGGTTCCAGCAAAAACAGATAGAGAACGTCTTAAGAAGATATATAAGTGAGTGTTGATATTTGAAACTATTATTATTATGGTTGTTTCAGTGTGAAGAAAGTGTGTAGGGAACTTCCACATTTATGTATTAAAATGCATGTAGAAACATTAGTATTTAGATATTGTAGATTGTATGTAATCGTAAAACAAAATATAAATCAAAATATATTAGTTATCAGACGCAACATAAAAGATACTGTATTTCAAGTGTTTGTCAGTTGGTCACATAGTCAAACAGCAATGAGAATAAAAAAGCTAAAAAAAGCCCCGTACGGGGGGGGTCCTCGAGTTACGCCACAGATCCCTTCCTTCGACAGTGATGTAACCCGAATTTTGGTGTAAGTTGAAACACACGCTAGCCTCAGACACTTACCGATCCTAACACAGCTGTAAATTAATAAAAAAACAACTAAGCCACAGAAAAAGGAATACTCCCTCACTCATACGGCGTGTTTCTGCGTATTCTTCTGCAGTCGTAACCATAAGCGGTTTCCTCCAGCATGAATCATTTTCTGATTCTGATTTTCTCTCCTGCAGAGGAGTATGTGACGTGCCACACATGTCGTTCTCCTGAGACCATCCTGCAGAAGGACACTCGTCTGTACTTCCTGCAGTGCGAGACGTGTCATTCCCGCTGCTCCGTCGCCAGCATCAAGACCGGCTTCCAGGCCGTCACCGGCAAAAGAGCGCAGCTGCGTGCCAAAGCTAACTAACACCGACCCAGACCACCCCTTACCGCGCTCCCCGGCCAGACCCCACAAACCTGCACGCAACTCCTCGCAATTCACAAGTGAAGCGTTTAAAATCTGCATTTTAATCCAGCTGTAGAATCGTGACGCATTTTGTAGAAAGACGTCACCTGCTGTAGCTCCATCTGTGTTCAGCGAGAGGATTTGCCTGTCTAGAGTTGTGGAGTCTGGCCCCGGAGAGCTGGATTTACAGCCCCGTGAGGTGTGGTGCGGGATCCTGAGGCCTGGACGTTTTTATGAACTGTTGGTGAATTTGTTACCACTGCCTTGCCTACACACAAAAAAAAAATCAAATCAATAAAATGCATACCAGATGGGTGAATGTGCCGTATAGGATCTCTAGAGGATATTCTTTAGCTTAACTTTTTTTTTTTTTTTTTTTTTTTAAGCTAAAACCATTAAGAACATTTTTTTTTTTTTTTTTTTTTTACGAAACCAGGATGCCGGGGGGTTATAACAAAAAAAAAAATTGATATACTATTGGCAAATAAAGACATGAATACTTTGAGTTCATACTTTTTCTAGCTACAAGCAAAAAAGTGTCAGATTATACCAAAATGGTTTAAAGCATTAGAAAGCAAAAATCTGCACCTAGGTGGTTGTGCTGTAACTGATAATAGAACTGAGTGCCATAAAGTCACATTCTATCTTTGAGTTCATACTTAAGTACATAAGTTGTGATGGCTACAAAAATGTGTTGGTGAAGTTGGTGGCTTTCAACATCTAATCAGAAATAAAAACTAGGCATATATGCTGTAATTGTGGACTTTGCCCAATATCCATATAAAATAAAGTCATGGTCATTCATCTTAATCCATTAAAACCTGCACTAGTTTGTTTAGTCTTATATGGTAGACATGTTTCCTCATCGTTCGTTCTGCTGTGATGCAAGCAGCAGAATTGGTGGGTTTGAAACATTGAAACTGCCAAGAACAGCAAGCGAGGCTCATGAACACAGTCTAGCTAGATCCCTTTTAACTTCAAACCCTGGAAACATGGTGAGGCATTGGAAGATGTTTCCAGAACGTGTTTCCACTGTAGATGTACACTTGACTCTTCATGAGTGGCTTCTCTGGTCACAGAAAAAGAGGATGCCCTGAAATAAAGATTGCAGCCCCTGAGGTGGTACTGATGCCAGTTATCCACCATGGATCTCTCTGAACAGTCGAAGTGCTGACTAACTTCAGCTCTGGTTATCAATGAAGTAACACAGACGCCACTCGCGGGTTCAACTCAGGACATGTTCTGGCTTTCCTGGCCAAGCAGAGGTTTAAAAATACACAGAAAGTGATCTTACGGGTGCTGTTTCAAATCTTCCCTGAAGTTTGGTCCCAAAAGTCTGTTTGAGTGGAAGTGAACTGTCAGGTTCTTTTGTTGGATGGTGTGTGGAGTGGCAGCCAGTGGGCACTAGTCCTTACACAAAGCCGAACTAACATGGATGTGGGCAATTTCATTTACATTTTTTTTTCTAAATTATATTAATTGATAAATGCTATGAAGTAAATAAAAATGAAAACATGCCAACTCAGAATGGCCTAAATTTAACATTTGAATAAGCCTTATGTTATTAACTTCATATCGTCTATAAATATTCAAACAGGAAAAGAACAGTTTAAAATAAACTTATGGTGTAGCATATTTTGCAATAACTGCAAGGGTCGTTGGGAAGAAGTCAGAACAGGGATATGACTGCTGTATTTTTGAAGCTTTAAGAAGGTTCTTCATGCTCAATTACAAAAAGACTTCATCCATTGAAAGATTCTTTGGAAATGCAAAATGTGTCAACACGCCGTCAGAGAACGCTTTTTGGAATTTATTTGTTTTAATCTGTTCATTCTCTCAATGGGAGTGAGGGAGTGGGGCTTTTTGGTTAACTTTTAGGTGGACCAAGTCAAAAATGATCCCACTTTGGCCCACGGGGCACACTACAGGCTCTATTTCTAAAAAATTAAAAGAAACACTGAAGTTCTTGCAGAAGATGTACAGCCCTGTCTTCGTTTTTCTGGAAAGTGCGTTCCAAACCTGTTCTGGGTAAACTGTTCCACTGAAAGGGAGGAAACTGGCGGTCTCTAAATTCTTGATTTACACATACCATAAAATTGGGAATCTGAAAGAATGGACGTTTTTCGTGTCTCCTGATGGTTGTTTTGCTTGTTGCTTGTAGAGTTATTTGGTCTTCCACAGCTTTTTTTTTTTTCTCTCGCATCTGGCCTTAGCCTTTAGCTATTAACACAGATATGTCCATTGACATAATCGTCACTAAGGTAATGGTCCGGCTGGAACCATTTGTGTTATTACACTAAATCACAGATGTTTAACTTTTTTTCCCCCTCGTTGTTTTCGTTTTAAATTGCTCCATGCATTCCAAGCCTGTAAGCCCTGGCTTCAGTAGAAAGCCGGCGCTGCGAGCGTTCTGAGAACGGGTTGTTGTGTCGAGCACTTCTGCTTAACATCCACTCTCGCACTCAGTGACAAGGTGACGCAGGAATGAGTAATGAGCATGTTTTCCTCTCTCAGGCACGGCACCGCAAGTGGTGCATGAAACAGAGCTCCTCGGCGCTGCTTAGCGGGAAGAGACGCGCTTCTTCTTGACTATTGCTTTCTATTGAAAGATCATTAAATAATTGAGTTTTGCACTGAAATAAATGACACCAGACGTCGGGACAAGCTCAACATGTCTTTTTCACCCCCGCCAGGAGGAACCACTTCATCTTCCTCTTCTGGGGATGCAGATGTCTTTAGTGGAGGTTTTATATGTTTATTATGGACATAGGACCTTTCCCAGCATGCTAACTGTAGGAAACAGTCCAGGCTTTGTGCAGTATTGTTTTTTTTTTAATCATAAAAGTGTAGAAGCTCTCTGTGTAAAACAGCTGTTTTGTTGTGTTCATTTGTGCTGTTTTTGAAAGGAGGATTTAGTCTGTAATGAAGAACATTCCCTCATAGGACTCCTACTAACAGGGATTTATGACAAATTAAGGCGTGTATTAAGGTGACAACGAACACTTTAGTGGTGATATATTGTAGCTGTGATAGCTCACTTCTTTCATTTTCTGGTTCAGAGGGCACACTACTCGATAGTTTCGTGCGAAATACAGTTAAGCAGGAGCATCGAATAAGAAAAGTGTATAAAGTAAAATGCTCGTTTTTGTCACGCATGAACACACCACAGCACTCAGTTTGAAATTCTTTTCCTGCGTTTAACCCATTCACCAAGTGAAGCAGCGCCCGGGGAGCAGTGTGTGGGGACGGTACCTTACTCAAGCTGTAAGCTGTTCCTCAGTTGTGCCACAGGCAGTCCTGGGATTAGAACCCACAACCTACCGACCAAAGTGGCAGCTCTCTCACCACCAGGCCACCAGCTGTCCCTCACGACTGTAGAACACACCGACATTAAGTTGGTGTTATATTAGGTTTGTAGCATCTTGCAGCTTGATATCCTGCTCTGGACACTCCTGAGAGTTGGGTACCTTTTATTCATTTACACAGATTTATCAGTCATTTCTTTATTCATGATTAATCTAATAGCCCTTAATAGCTCTGTTTTGCTATCCAGTGCTGATCACAGGAGGATGGAATCCCCTTCTTAATCTTGGTTCCCCAGTAGTGTTTTATCGTCTTGCCACTTCCACGCTGGTTATTAGACCGGGGGACCTGAACCTGGATCTCTGTAAAACTGTTTGGGATTTGTGTAAAGTGGTCATTTTTGTCATGTGTGAGCGCACAGTGTGAAATTGTCCTCCTGCATTTAACCCATTCACCCAAGTGACAATGCAGTGTGTGGGGACAGGACTTTGCTCAAGGGTACCTCAGTAGTGCCACTGGCCGTCCTAGGATTCAACTCCCTAAACACCAAATACATTTACAAATACATTTGTACTGATTTTGTGGACTGGTCTCCTCTTAACCTCTCAGACCTCTTTACTCTATAAAGCAGTAATTTTCCAAGTGGTAGTTGAAGATTATCTTGTTGGATAGGCTGTGGTTGAAGCATTTTTGCCAGTACAGATGCCTAAATTCCTGTGTGTGCTGTTATGGATTAATGCCACAAATGTCCTTGGCTGACTCTAACATTGTCTTGTAATTATTATAATTACACACATGATAAACGAGCTTTTTAGTGAGCTTTGAGTTCGGCTAAAACAATATGTCGACTATTAAGAATATTGGAGGGGACAGCTGAGCTATTACATGAGTTCTGTGGTCATGAGTGGCTCCGGTGGCCAAACACTAATTCAACTATTGACCAATTTCTATGATTACATAAAGTTCAGCACGAAAACAAAACCTGTGTCAAAACATTTTTTATAGTTATTGTCACCCCTAGAAATTCTCACAAAACTATATTTCACCTGAGTGTTCAGGTGCTCTGGTCACCCCTGACCCCTGGTCCCCAGTCATATATCAGCATCGGGAATACTGGAGAATAAACAAATGTTTAAATGACAAAGATGTGTTGACTAGGAGAAATCAGGCATTGGCTGTAAACGATAGCTACAATAAGTTGGCAACTATATGCCAACAAAACAATTGGAAGCTGTGCCATTAAAACGACCACCTGGAGTTCCCTATCTCCTGGAAGTTTGACTGGAACCAGGTTTGACAGTAAGATTTTTTTTTTTTTATCTAAAGGCCCTGGGAACCATGTTAGGACACATGGTATCATGGTCTTTGAATTAAAAACTGTTTACTTCTGCTGAGCTGAGTCTTGGTTGGATCTTCTAGCAGGACAGTGATCCAAAACATATGTCCAAATCCACACAAAATATAATTAATCAAATTTTTGACATGACCATCCTGGTCCCCTGGCCTAGAGCTGAAGCTGGAGTCCAAAAAGGATCTAGGACCCTGGAGGATCTGCATACTCTGCATTCTCCATTCTCGTAAGACATTATACGAGGAGACCAATTGCTCCTTTGCTGCTAACCTTAGGTTACACCAAGTCAATAATGTGTCAATAATGTTTCACATATGGTTTTATTTAAACATTTTATAAGGCTTTTTTGTTTTCTAAATCTACTTCAGTTAAAGGTGATTTTAAAAAAATATTTTAAAGCATAAGATTGAGCTAATGACTCACAAAGACGTGTTTTCATGACCTCATGACCCTTTTAACCATCAACACCAAGGGTGCCAATAATTATGTAGCTGATTAGGGCTTAAGGCCATACCTCTTATTTTTGGAGGCCAAATAATCTTCCACATGAACGCTATAATCGTCCACAATAACACCTCAAAAAAAAGCTCCTCCTGGAACGTAAAGACCACAGTTAGATTTGAATAACATCTCTAGACAAGACGTGTACATTTTATTTTGGACTCGCTGACCTGCCCACCTTCCTCTTGAACACTAATCACTTTAAGAACAAACCCATTCACAAGTTATCAGAGTTTATTCACGTCTGGAAATACCTCTTGCAGTCGCGAAAGTGCAAGCCGATGCAAAAGTAAATGTACCCAAACACATTTCTTCTTCAGACCATCATATAAATAAAGCAAAAACAGATACACAAAAGACAGAAACAGGAAAAAAAAAGGTGGGTGTGGGGGGCACTCATATAAGGGGGTAAAAAAAAGTCCTTTGTACATTTTGAAAGCTTCAGATGTCCTTCTTCTGAGGGTGGTTAGGGGACTGTCATTCATGTCTTGTTGCTTTTAGTGATTTTTTTTTGCTTGACAGTCAGGAGCTGTTGGGCTTTTATGAGTTCCTGTTTTGGGACAGTAAAGAGGGGTGTGGGTGGGGGTGTGGGTGAGGGGTGGTCTCACCTCTCCACCCTCTCCCTGGGAAGCTGGTTGAGCTGTCAGTCTGGCTGAAGGCGAATGTTGGAGTTTTCATTGCGCTCCTCTGGTTTAACTGTCTTCCCGCTGAGTCTGTGACATTAAAACAGCTTCCAGTCGAGTGTTTTCCAGCTTCCTGCTGCCATGTGCTGCCGAGGGAAGAAGACGAATGTTAGGGCTCTGCAGTGAAGCGGGAACGAACTATGTGGCAAAAAAAGAGAAGGAATCCTGGCCTCTGTTCAGCGCTCACATGTGCTTTTATTTTTGCCCGAATCTGATAGAAGTAGGACAGAACTTTGAACTCCGCTTACAAATGTATGTGGCGGGCCCAGGGCCAGAAAGACCCTGCAAAGGGTCAAAAGATCACACAAATAGAAAATCCCTCCTGATATTAATTCCAGTATTCAATATTACTTAAGCATTAAAATGTGTTGCTTCACTTAAAACGACCATCTAAAAGCTCAAACTCCGTAAACACGCTACCATCACACAGCGTGAGTCAGGATTGATTCCACCCCCATGATATCCGACCTAGCGTTTTCTACTGATATCTTCCCAAAAACATCCCCACCTTCACATCTCTGCACACTTGTGACTGTAAAGAACCTCTTTAAAGTGTAAAGCGACAAATATTTGAGAATATTCTGCAAATTTGATTGTTAAAGAGGTTGAGAACTGAAAAGCTAACACGTTCACCACCTTTATGAAAGCATTCACTTTCACTGTGGAGCTGTTAATGAAGCTACATGCTGTTTTGTTGAGAAACACACCGCTGCCAGCTCTGCACACCAGAGGCTTTGGATGGTTTGTGAGATTCCATTCCTCACTGTCTCATCAGTTTTAACTGAAGAAAACCTGTTCATTAATTATTATCATTGTAAGTTAGGTATAAATACTGTATTTGTAATTTATTTGTAATTCTAAATCATACATAAAGGGAAAACAAACATATATAATGTATGCAATAATACAAAAACCATATAAATGAGTAATTTAGTAACAATACCAATGATTAAAACAACAGTAATTATTATTATCATTGTTATTGTTGTTGTGGTTAATTTAAAAAGAAATAGTATTAATTGTAATAATAAGCATAAAGAAGGACAAGAAGAATTAAGCATGACTTCACTTTCTTATCCTAGAGTTTTTATAGAATAATGAGACATGTCATTTGAAAGAATATTATAAAGGGGTAAAACTCAATAGATGTGTTTAAAGAATATCATAATAAAGAACATTTCCAACATGTGAAACTACCTCACCCTCCCAGATCTCTTTTTCAGACCTGCTTCATTATGGAATCAGAAGTGCTACTTCCAAGAAACTCTAATGGGACTCTGACTTGTTAGAATGAAGATGTCGCTTCTTGATTTGAATCGAATGCGCGTTCTTAAGAGGAATGGACTTTCACCTCTACAGTGTTCAGGCAAAAGATCAGAGCGCTTCATGAACTGTTGGTTCTCGGAGCACTTTCAACAGCCAGGCAAAAACAGCAAACACAAGGTGATCTAAATGTTCCAGAAATTTGAATTAATCCATCTGGCTTTGTGGAATAAACACAGTTGTCTGCAGTAGATGAGAAAAGCTCCAGCATGTTCGTGGGCGCAAAGTTACCGTGACCACCACTCAGTCGTATAAACAAGGTGTCACTCCACTAACAATACACACACGGATCGAGTGGTAATCAGGAGCAGATCCCTCTCTGTCCCGTGTGTTTGGAAAGGGAAAACCACAGCGATATTCGTGGCTCAAGACCAGAAAGGTTCAGCCGTTCCGCCTTGAAGACAGCTTAGAGAAAGTAATCGGTGTAATTTCCCTTCGTTTTGATAAACTCTGCCTTCATGGGTCAAGGCTACGCCCAATTAACACTCAGACCACCAGACACGACAGAGTTTTGGGTATGTACTTTAAGAAGTGCCATCAAAAGTGTATATGTCCACTCACTGGCTGCTTCATTAGCTCCACCTGCCTTGCCCCTACACTGTCCATTTTACCAGCTCCACTGACCATATTGGTGCACTTTGTAGTTTACAGTTACAGACTTTTGTCCATCTGTGTATCATTTGTTAGTCCCATTTACCCCCTTCTTCAATGGTCAGGACCTCCAAAGGACCACCAGTGATAGTAAATGGCTGGTGGATCAAATTTAGAAGAACAGTGGCACTGCCTTGGTAAGTGCATGTTAGTGTGTGTGTGTGTGTGTGTGTGTGTGTGTGTGTGTTTGTGTGTACTGTGGTCAGAAACTGATGAAAGACTTAAGGATAACCTAGATAAACTGTGCAGCAACAGACGAACCATCACTTATAACTTTACACCTATGAGGTGGACCAACGAGGTACATGTGTCTAATAAAGTTTTAATGTAGTCTTGAAAAATAGTTCTGCAAGTTTTTGACTCTCGTTTTCAGGCCTGAACCAGTGAAGAAACAGGGGCAGATGATTCCAGATGATCAGGCGGTGATCAGTATACTGGTGGTGCTGAATGCTGAGTGGCTGGAACTCCTTTATCTAGGCTCTTAGGCACTTTGCAGCCTGTCACAGTAAAAACATTTGTTCCCATTTATTTAAGTTAATCTACTCAATATGCCAAATATAAGACAGTTTGAGAGGCAAAAAGCATTTTTGCACCAACAAGGTGATTCAAAGCAAAATAGAAAGACATGAGGGGTGGCTCAAGACTTCTGCACAGTACTGTGTATAGCCGGTCGAGTTACAAGGGCAGTGTAGACAGAGGTGGACAGTAACGAAGTACATTTAGTTGAGAACTGTAGTTAAGTACAGTTTTTGAGTATCTGTACTTCACCTGAGTAGTCTTTTTTTGGAAACCTCTAACTTTCACTTGAAAGACAAAACCGTACTTTTCACTTCACTACATTTCTGTTAAGGTTCTCGTTACTCGTTACCTTCAGTTCTGAAAGTGGGTGTTATTGTCTCACTTTTCTAAAACGTGATTTTTTTTTAGCAGATGACAGCCTATAAGAAATCACCAGTAGTGTTACGTCACGTCTGTACACTGTAACACTGCAACGCCAGCATTTCTTAAACATGGTCAATCAGTGGCGGGAGAATGGACAGAGACGGAAACGGCGACTCTTTATGTCCGCATCCATGGCCATATTTAGAGTCGACGTTTAAGGTTACGGAAAAGATAAAAAATTCGTATTGTTTTAAGTGTGTGCCATTCCAGCTGCATTTACAGCGGTTCAGCTGTACATGTACAATTGATAAAAATCAATTCTTTATCAATTCGGGTTGTGTTTCATTCTGTAATATCCTACCTTATGCTACATCTTCTACAAGCAAGTTAGATGCATTAGGTATTGTAAATGTGGTGGCAATAAATCAACAATGCAGTGAAATATGTACAAGTACTTCAGTCCTTTAACTTAAGTGAAATTTGACTGAATGACTTTCACTCGTAAGATTTGACTAGTGGTATCTCTTTCACTTAAGTAACGAAGTTAGGTACTTTGTCCGCCTCTGAGTGTAGGTACAAGGTAGGTGGACCTGATAAAGTGTATATAAAGTGTATAAAATACGCACCCAAAAAGCTGTGCAGCCGATAAAATTCCCCACCACACACATGCATTGGGCCACGGGGGTTAGGGGCCCCCCTGCTGGCCACAACATAAACTGAATAAATTAAATAAATGTGTTTTATCCTGAAACTGAAAACATGCATGAAAAATTGTGATCTGGTTGTGCCCAGAAAAGAAAGAATTGTTTCTTTCAGTTCAGGGGCTTGGCTGCGGTTTCTACTGTTTGCCGCGAGACTTCACAGTCACAGCAATTGACTCTAGATGAGGTGAAAATCAAATCTAGCACTACAATTTCATCCTGAGTTACAAACATAAACACTACTGCCGTGGTGGTCAATTTGCAAAAAAATGTAACAAATAAGGTAACTAGAGAGAAATCATCAAGACAAACCCACTGATTTATATCTTCTGGCTCTACTTCTTTGTGTGTGTGTGTGTGTGTGTGTATGTGTGTGTCCTCCAGGGGCATTTGCTTGTTGGGATGGCTTCTTAAACCAAAGAACATCTAACAAAAAACATTCCCCGCTGGCTTTCCTTCACTGACTTAAATCAGCTGCTGTTAACACCATATTTTTTTTGTTTTACAATTAGCGCGAAAGACTCAATTCACTTCTTGGAGCTTGTAAATCCCACATGTTGATAACTGAGATCCAAGGATCATTACTTGCCTTTTATTGGAGGATGGCGTCCGATTCTGAACAGTGATTGTTCTCCTGGAGAGAGAGAAGAGTTGAGAAATGATTTGGTGGTGACGGTGGAGTTCAGTTGTCGAACACACACATGATGGTGATCATCGGACAGGGCATGTAGTCAGAGATGATTTGTGAAAGGACGTGTTAAAATCAACACAGATGTTATTTCCTTGTACTGGATTAACCCTCACACCCCTGGCTCTCTGCTTTCATCACTGCTCACATCACAAGATCATTTAATTTAATTTAATTTATTAACCCTTATTGTCACGTGTGAACACCCACGGCACAACACACAGTGTGAACAATGTGAAATTCTTTCTCTGCATATAACCCATTCACCAAGTGAAGCAGGGGGCTGCCACCAATGGGGGCGCCGGGGAGCAGATTGTGGGGACAGTCGCTTGTTCAAGGGAACCTCAGCAGTGACACCAGCAGTTGGGATCATATTTACACAGCTGCCTTTGTTAATATTACTATTATTATTATTATTAACCACTCCTTTTCTCTTTATACCCACTTTTTTTCTGACACTCACCATGTCTTCATCACACTCCTCCTGTGTGTTATCTTCTCCCTCCTCCACATCACTGTGCTGCAGCTCGTCTGCAAGATCCTCAGATTCAGAGCATGATTCATCTGGAGATGCTTCAGCCTTACTCTCCTCAGCCCTCCGTAGCTCTACACACACACACACACACACACATACACTATGGTGGATTTTGATATCATACATATCGTATGTAATACAGGACATGACTGTGGATACGCCAACATATGGTATATCGTTCTATCTCCTTGCTTGAAGGGTGTTTTGTAAATAGACCTGGGAACACCTGGGTTGCCTACAAAGATGGAATAGACAACTGGTTTCACGACCATAGGAGCACAAACCCAGAAGTATAAAAGAGGACTCAAACAGTCCCACAGGGGGGTTCCACCGAATGGCATTTGTGGTTTGCTGTTTTGCTACCTTTATTTGGCAAAATAAAGGAAACTGCGTATATCATTTTCAGTTGTATAGTTATTTTTATTGAGTTTTCCTAGAAGCTTAAGTTTTCTCCACGACAACACACACACACACACACACAAACACACACACACACACACACACACACACACGGTACATTCACAAGTGCCCATAGTCTCACATTGCCTCCACCGCCTCTTTTCCAGGTAAGCAACAAGCACACACTCAAACACACATCTATCCACACATCTATACCGCTGCACACTGGGAATACCCCCCAAGACTTGCTCTGATCCAGTCGTCCAACCATCACAGTTCGGTTCTTGTCAAAGTGTCTCAGATCCTTACACTCACTTATTTTTCAAGCTTTCACACTGATATAAAGGACAAACTTTTCGCACACCGTCAAATTTATCCCACCGCTTGACAGGTGCCACTATGATGAGATATTCACTGTTATTTACTTCACCTGTCAGAACGCAGCAGTATGTCTTGTATGCAGTATGTATATATGTATGTATGCATGTATACAGGTAATCCTGGTAGGTAGGATTATACCAGTGTTCAGCTTTTGAGCAGAACACAATGACATTCCCACATTTTTCAAAGGACAAGGCACACAGGTCCAAAACTGTCTGACTGAGTGAAAGCACATCAGGTTTAATGACTGTGTTTGGTGAGAATGTGAAATAACGACATGAAGAACGAAACTGGGTTACATGCACAGTGCTTTGGGAATTTCCCATATGTAATCTGAAGAAACAGTTTACGGTGCACTTAGCACCACTTAGCTGCTCTCGGGAAACAGACCCAAGAACCATGTAAATCTTCATCCACATCTTTATCTAAAACATTTATCTGAATTCTTTTAACCAGTCTCATATGCAGACACTCCATCTAGGGAGTAATTTGAGAAGTGGCTGATAAAAACTGTTGCCAAAGTGAGGAAACCTGGAACTTTCAACTCACAAATCAACCTTTAGATGTTTCCACTTTTGCAAAGCAGTTTAATATAACTGATCCCAAGTGAGTGTAAGTACATTGATTGTCCTCAGGAGGGCTCTTGAGCGGACATGAGTACAAACAAGGAGGTTTTTCAGTTGAACTCCAAGCCATCATAGGACATTTTATTACTTGTGGACAACAGTTGCTGGTTCTCGAGTGGGAGGGTTGAGTGGGGGGTACTTTCAGACCACAAAGAGGGCCTTGCACTTAATGTATAGTTTATTTATAGTATCGTGTATTGTATAGGACTGCATATTTAGTAATATTTGTAATTAATGTAACAATACATGTATCAAGTACTGATGTGTATGCTAATGTAGTAACTTGAATTTCCTTTGGGATAAGTGAAGTACCTATCTATCTATCTTAGATGGCAAAAGACTGCTATATAGAACAGTTCAGCTAATAATTAGCAATATATAATCACTAACTTGAACAAATGTGTTTCTGAGGTTCATGACATTACATTTTTATTCTGTTATTTCTTTAAAAGTTAAAAGGTCTACAGCATCGACAAAATATTGGCATTTCTACTGGCAGGTATCACACTTTGTTTCTAGAGCTGTTTTTGTTGTCGCACTTTTTTGAAAATGGCCTGCCCCATCTAAAGCACAAGAATGGTGATTGGTCCCTATGCATGTAGGCGTACTCGAGCCTTCCTGCCACAGCAGACAAAGAATCTCTGCTGATAGTCCGAACTCTGGCTCGTGAGACAAGGCCGACATCTGCCTTGCTGAAGAGCTTTGACTTCTTTTTGTATACTGTTCTTAATTACACTCCTCTTGAAACACAAAGTAATTCCAATGCATGTCCAGTTATCAACTCTTGTACTAATTATTTTCTATTATATTACTACCACACTGATGAATTGTGGGGTTTACTCCTTCAGAACTGTGGTACTGCAAATCTTTTGTTGGCTGATTTGAGGAAAGTGTTTTTTCCAGATGGTTCATCTTCAAAAGGTTCTAATGGTACAAGCATCTTAAACAATATGAGGACCAGTACTTGAACTACAGCTCAAATCAAGCTAAATACTCTCCAGAGAGTCTGTGGATATTATAACAAATGCGGCTGTAAAGCACTGGTGTGCCATAAATGTCTTGAAATTGAAGTTGTGGTATTTCGGAAGGTCTTAAGTGTGTGTATTAGTTGTTATAACTCCTCACCGGTTGCGCAGTATTTGTCCTCTGTGATCTGGTCGAGACGTCCAAGCAGCGCATCAATGTTGGACTTGATCTGAGTGAGTTCTGATTTGATGGCTTGCAATTCGTTGGACTTCACTGTTGGCCATACAATCAAATACACAACAAAGATCCACAGACAATAACATACAGAAAATTGTATATTGGGTTCAATCTCCGTCTCTTGAATGGTGTGAAATGGAATCTAGTTCATGTTTATAGTCACCTTTTCTTGCTCTAGTTAGTACAAAATTACCCTTTTTCACAATACACATCATGCCCAATTGTTAATAGTACCCTGAAAATTTGGACACAGTTTCAGAACCACACTAAACTGTTAGATATCTCTTTAAGAGCCCCTATATGTAATAACCATCTTTTCTTACCATCTAGGATGGGCTCTGTTTTTAAAATGTGGGATAGACTGGGACTCAGCAAATTGGGTGATCTTTATTTGAAAGGAACTTTTAGTAATTTTAAAGACCTTTCCATTAAATTTAAACTTTGTTAGGACATTCTGCCCTCACTTCCCCAACCTACCACCAAGATCTGCAATAGGCTACAGTTTAGAGATTCCAGTCAAGCCTACAGGCTTAATTTCTAATATTTATGGTATTATAATGTCTTTGGAAACCACAACACTTAATAAAATTTGTATGGCATGGGAAGGAGAACTGGGGATGGAAATCTCTGATAAGGCTTGGAATAGAGCATTAAATAGAGTTAATGACACTACAACCTGTGCACAGCTTAGTTTAATTAAATTTAAAGTAATCCACCGTATTCATTACAGCAAAGCTACGTTAGCTAAAATATAATATAATGTTGATAAACGCTGTCATTTGGATGAAGCCAATCTGACACATATGTTCTGGACATGTCCCAGTTTGAAGAAGTATTGGTCAGTAATTTTCAAGACTTTATCAGAAGCATTTAACTTGGACATGCAACCCAATTTTGAAATGGCTATTTTTGGTGTCACAATGGATGGGATCTCAGTTCATAAAAAAAAAAAAAAGATAGATGCCTTTGCTTTTGCTTCTCTTCTTGCAAGAGGACGGATTTTGTTAGAGTGGAAATCTGCATATCCACCTAGGGCCTCACAATGGTTTAGTGACCTTTTGCAAGTTTTAAAACGGGAAAAAATTAAATACTCTCTTAGAGGGTCCATTAATAAATTTTAAGTGGAACCCGCTATTATCATATTGTGAAAAAATCCCAACCATTACATTTGAATAAGCTGGAAATGGTCAAACTTTAATACATAACATGGAATCTCCCTTTATCTTTTTATTTATCACTATTATTATCATTATTTTATTATTAGTAGTATTATTTTTCTTTTCATCATCACTAATTATCATTATTATTGTTATTTTATTTTATTATTTAATTGTCTTGGTGGGTTGTTTTGGCAGCTTGGAGTTGTGGGTAGAGTGTCTTGTTAAAAAAAATTGATTGTTTGCATCATATGTACACATTCTTGTTCTCAATAAAAATATTCCATACACAAAGAGTCATGGATGACAAAGGACATAAAAAAATGGATTCAACTTAATAAATCAGTAACTTTCAGAATGCTGTAAAATGTTGAGAACAAAAGGGTAATATTCTAGTAGAACATTGTTTAAGGATGAGTTCCAGTGCATCTATAAAGTCCTAAATCTCAGAACTGACACAATAACATTTCCTATACGTCAGCACACAACAGTTAATGAATCGTCTGAGGTCACAGCTCTGTCTTGGAGAGCTCCCTCATGAAGGATTGCCAAGCCACTTTTAAAGGGGATTAATCCAGTCTGGAGTGGGATTTTAATGTAGACTCAGGAACAAAATAAGTATCGTTTGGAGGCATTGGATACCAGTGAATTGGACACCCGCATCAATTTTTGAGTGAAGGGAATGGTTCAGGGGCGTCAGAAGCATTTTTAATGTGAGGGGGACTCATCGGTCTACGCGTGGGGGCGGGGTTTGGGTGTGTGGGCGGGGTTTGGGTGGAGGCGGGGTTGCTGCGTGCAGCAATGTCTCGTCCTTTTAGGGGGTAGGGGTGTTTGGAAACCGCTGCTGAATCTTGAATCTTGAATCTTTCGCAAAAGAATCCACTCCACTTCGAGAAAAGAACACACACACCACTGGAAATCCTCTTCGGATTTGCCTCCAACTCACCGCATGCAAGTGAAGTGAATCCTCAGTGCACAGACAGGCTGCTCAGATTTCCAGTGGTGTGTGTATTATTCTATTGATTAAGTGGAGTGGATTCTTTCGCGAAAGATTCAAGATTCAACAGCGCTGGGTGAACTAATTATTTATGTTAAATGTAGAATAATTATGAAATGTGAGGGGGACACGTCCCCCTCTGATTGAATGGCGACGACGCCCATGGAATGGTTTAAAGTGAAAGGGTATTTACATTTGTGTCTGACTGAGCTGTTGGGCAGGATGGTGGATCTGGTCAGGAGTTTGACGGGTAACGACTTCACCCGGCGCATCACAGGCACGGCCACGCGGGGGCGCTTTATTGGTACTGCCCTCGGCACTGGCGATACTCTGCCTCGGCACTCGAACAGTCTGGAGAACGTGAGAAAAGACGAGAGAAAGGAGGGGTTAAATGAGGACAACTACACATACTCCACTATAGGCTGTCATTATAAGGCCCAAATAAGGATTAAGACTAGTCTCGGACCAAACTGCGGCACCTATACTGAGTCACCATTAGGAATTCTTTGTCACCTAGACTTTTTCATGTCACAGTTGGAGGTCTTGAGAAAAATAATTACCCACCAAATGGGTAATAAGACATGCATTCGGGCATCTTTTGCTCAATAGTACTGTCAATGAACTCAATAGGGGACATGACAGAGGAACAACATGTGCACACACTGGTATGCACTTCCATTCGGCACGTCCAGTTGGATTTAAAAACTTTTAATACAAGTCAATGATAGCATAAATGAAACATTTTAATTGATTCACATAAGTTATCTGGTTGCCACTCAGATGTGTGGTTTGGTTAAAATTAACCGCTTCTATTTGTACTAGGGATGCACCGAAATGATTTTTTTTGGACCGAAACCGAAAACCGAAAATAAGGAAACACTTGGTCGAAAACCGAAACGGAAAACCAAAAGAAATTATTATTATTAAATTATTAACAGAATACATCTGTTACAAAACTATGAAAATATTTATTTAGCATTCAAACAATACACAATATAAAATAAAATTTGAATTAAAATATTTTACTTGGCCCCACTCATGAATAGCCTAAAAGCAAGAAAACTGAAATATTATACAATTAAATATCTTCTCTCATAAAACTAGTGAATTCAAGTGCATTTTAATATTCTGAATGAAGTGCATGAACAGAGTCATGAGTGAATCCACCGGTTAACTTCCTTTACAGCCGGAATAGAGCTGTAATACTCGGATCCTTTTTAGGATTCGGCTCCCTCTGAGTCACTCACTAAACTGATCCGTTTGTGTGAGTCACTTGAGTCAGTGTTGGAAGTTAACTGGCGGATTCACTCATGACTCGGCCAATGTGCTTTAGGAGCGCTAACCCGCTCTCTGAGCGATTCAGATTCGGCTACATGTACTCTGCATGGCGATCGGGATGTTTTGATTTTATATGATGAATTAATCCTGACGTTGAGAAAGTCTTTGTGGATGCAGCCCCTCTAGAAATGTCGGCATTGCGCACTTTACAAACGGCTTTCCGCGCGTCGTTCTTAGAAATATCGAAATGCGCCCACACAGCAGACATGCTGACTCTAATCCAATCTGGTGCGTCCAGCCTGAGGTTGTGTCATCATTGCGTCATCACTGTTTCGGTCGCATTAAAAAAAAAAAATTCGGTGGCCGAATATTCGGTGCATCCCTAATTTGTACTTCTATTATAACCTTTTAATGCTGTGGAATGGCTCCTGCAGCCTACGAGCCTTCCTAGCTCTACATATTTCAATGTTTTCCCCATTCCCAGAGCACCTTATCCAACTACCCAACTCATTAATAAGCCTTTCCTGGGTTGAGGTGGATGAGTTAGAGCAGTGCAACAGTAAACTGTGTAGGAGGGGCGGGGGGTTCCAGGATAAGGCTTGGGAACCTATGGCTTAAAGAAACTATGGCTTAGAAAATGTGCTTGGCTGGAGAAATCCTGTGGGTTATTCGGCCAGATCCATCTGATCAGATTTCTTTGGACGAAAACTATGAGAACTATGTTATGGATAAAACATCAACCGACAGATAATTAAGAGCCATGTGTATTTGACGAGGGCCAAATGGAACCCAGTATGAATAGTTTGGGATCGTAACAAATCCTTGCACCTCATTTTTTTATATGCATGCGTGCGAGAACATTAGAAAAAGAGTGAGAAATGAAAAGGATGAGAGAAAGCTGCACAATGAAATGAGGATAGATATTCTTGTCTTCAAAGAGAGCCGTGTCTGCCGTCTAGACGAAAACCAGAGCAGCCAGCTGCCGTCCTCCCGCTCTCCTTCTTTCCCTACGGTCTTTACGGACTGATCAAGAGGTTTCATGATCGCTTGAAAGTGCTGAAATTATTGGGTATCTGAGCAATGAAATATTGACTGGAGTCATGGCTGTCCTCAGACGGCAGTAAGTCAAGGACCGAAGATCACAAGAGGGAGATAAATAAACATGTCTGCCCATCATATGGATACGATATTCCCAACATCTGTGAACACGGACATCCAACTGAGCCTCACAGCAAGGTTTCCATAGCCACTGAAGTTGGCCCACAGCCAGTCATGAATACGCCAAGCCCGAGTTTTGTTAGGAGGTCACGAAGTTCTTGAGAAACAAATATCTTTTCTTTCTGGCTCACGGATATTTGTGACTGTTTTATGACAGCTCCCTTACACTCTGCCAAACTAATGTATTATGGTAGAAAATGAGGGAGTGAGGGAGTGATTCTGACTGCAGTTCAGTTTGTCTGAAGCAGGTCGGTTTGTCTGCCGAATGATAATTATGTTATTTTACAGTACAGTGCTGATCCCTCCTCTACAACTGGAAAAGATTCAGAAGATATTGTAAAAAAAATCATACCCATAAAACTGGTCTGTACCTCAAACACTTTTGTTGAGCTATTATTTACAAGCACAATAGCCAATTATATTATAATGAGTTTAAGTGCTCAACAATGAAACACATGGGAACCAATTAAAAAGCCCCATATATTTTCACTTTAATTAATGTTTACAATATGGCAAGTTATAATGTCATGATAAGACAATTTCGTGTATTGCAATATTTCGTTTTTCTGAGGTACAAAACACTGGAACAAATCAGAGGGGGATACTCAAAGAAGGCCTAATGGTTTCTGGGAAAGTGATATTTTGGACTTAAACAAAAAAGTAAGCTTCATATTTATACAATGTATTCTTGAACAAAAAAGTGTGCCTTAACAAAACAATTAGAATTAATTTTAATGAACAAATCCTCCCTGATAAGAAAAACACGGTAGGAGAACACATTTGGATGGACCTTGGACCTCTTCGCCATGCAGAGTTCTTGGAGACTCTCGGGTCTTCACTGTGTGTGGGGCCAGTAGTCTTATGAGTTCACATCATGATTTTCAAACCCTTTTCCACGACGGCTTTCCCTTAACTGTAATTTTTACACATGTGTTGATGGATAACAATATGATTTTACATGGGTGTAACCTCATATTTAGAGCCCCAGGGAAACAGGAAATCACCATAGACAACAATGGAGTTCAGACATAAACTACTTCAGACTCAACTTCTACTTCAAACATTAACTGCAGTACTAGTTTTATTTTAAAATCTGATTTTCTGAGTTGTGACATCATAGATAGCATCTTACCAACAGAGTTTAAAAAATGAATAGATTTACAGTTCTTCTTAGTAAGTCTACTATTGTGGGTAGACTTAAGTGTATGTTGCAGCTAAAGTCAGTTTCACTACATATTCATAAATATAAACAGTTAAACATGATACCAATATACTGTGCATACCAATGGAATAGTATCAGTATAGTAGCAAATCCAGTCCTGTATTCAGTACTGTTCAATAGTGTCAATAGTGTAAAATACTCTGTACCAACACCTTTAAAAATACTATTCTGTTTCCAACTAAATATTACCAACACAGCTATAGCGTTTCATGTGTACTTTGCAAAAAATCATTTGTCATGTAGTATCTCAATCCACACTTATCAGAAAAGACCTGAAAAGCTTTATCACCCGAACCAGCACAACATACACTTGTCTGCCACTCGCATATTGGTGTTACTGCTGTCGTGTGAATGCCCCAACACCCAAATAGCATAATAATATAAAGGTAATGTAATATTTGAGATGTAAACAAAGTTATTTAGAATGGGTTTGGTGTGAAGTGCATCACACGAGAGAAACTCACTGACTCAGATTTATTTATAGTGGCGGTGAATGGAACCAAGTGTCTCATTTTCAATATTGCTGAGAGGTAATGATGAAAAAATATGTTTTCTTTGGGGACCTGGATGTATCACATCTCTGTGTATGCAATAAAAAAAAACAGTATCTGTTGTGTACTGTTTAGGCACTTTCATACCATGTAATTTCTATCCATATTGAATGTAACTGCTCCAGGATGAGTTAATTCTGCATTAAATCAAATGTGTTTGGCTGTTCTGGTCCAGCCAGAGGCGGACCAGAGTGCACCAGCTGCATGCTGAGTGCACATTGCTTCAAAGAATTTCAATTATTTATTCATTGATTTTTTTTAAGGTGGTTTGATAGTTCTAGTATCAAAATGAAGCTGGATGGAATGAAGACGACTTCAAAAGTGGAGTCTTTGAGAAATAAATGGGTAGCATACGATGCTGCAATGTTGGGGCAGTGCCATAGATCTGCCAGAACAGATCAATTTGGATTCTTCTGTTGCTGAGACTGATTTTAGAAGCCCACAGACTGCTATTGCTCACAGTAACCAGTGTTCCCTTTCAGTGGTTTAAAGCAAGGGGGTCTAACCTTGCCCACAGTGGGCTGGTGTGGCTGCAGGTCTCTATTCTAGTTAAGCTGCTGCACAGGATTGAGTCTGACCTCAGAAGTAATGAACTGGTCAGTTTGGTTCAGAGAAACAGGCCTCTACCGATCATCAATATCAGATCTGCACCAACTGTAGCTTTAAAAAGCTGCTAAAATCTGCACTAGTCTCCTCTACCTTCTTTTAAATATCTGCACTTCTATTGCACTTTCAGTCCTCTCATACTGATTTTTTTAATGTATTCTTTTATTATTTACAATTTTTTATTCATCTGAAGACTAGGCTTACTCTGAAGACGAAGCTGTATAATGATCCTACACTGAAGACAAGGCCAAACAATGCTCCTATGCTGAAGACTATTCTACACAATGATCCTATACTGAAGACTAGGCCAAACAATGGTTCTATACTGAGGACTAGGCCAAATAATTATCCTGTACTGAATGCTAGGCTATACAATCGTCCAGTACTGAAGACTAGACAATACAATAATCCTAAACTGGCTATAAAATAATCTTAAACTGAAAACTAGGTCAAACAATTATCATAAACTGAAGACTAGACTATACAATGATCCTAAACTGAAGACTAATCCACACAATGATCCTATACTAAAAACTAAGCTATACAATTATCCCTCACTGAAGACCAGGCTATACAATGCACAGATGTCCTACAGATGACTTGTACGACTTATTTACGGTCAGATGTACGCGGTGCTTCGCAGATGTGTGCAGGGATGTGAGCAAGTACAATAAAGCTCTCAGTTGTCAAATGTACAGTCAGTCTCTTGATCTTAAGAGCATATGAAGGGAATGAAGCTGAATCAGATCACAGCAATTAGGAAAAATCATTCAACATGTAGTATCTCAATCCACACTTATCAGAAAAGACCTGAAAAGCTTTATCAACCGAACCAACACAACATACACTTATGTGCCACTCGCATATTGGTGTTACTGCTGTCGTGTAAATACCCCAACACCCAAATAACATAATTTAAAGGTAATGTAATATTTAATGGTTGAGATGTAAACAAGGTTATTTAGAATGGGTTTGGTGTGAAGTGCATCACACAAGAGAAACTCACTGACTCAGATTTATTTATAGTGGTGGTGAATGGAACCAGGTGTCTCATGCTGCCAAGAGGTAATAATGAAAAAATATATGTTTTCTTTGGGGACCTGGATGTATCACATCTCTCTGTATGCAATGCAATAAAAACAATATCAGAAAACTATAGTAAAACAATACATCAGGCACCTGGCGACGTATTTTTTTGTAATAGGTTTATTTGATGGAGCTTTTAGAGGCATTAATTATTTATGTCTCAGTAAATCTGTCCACAAGAGAGCAGTTCACATTACATCACTCCGAATGACTTTGAGTAACCTAATGAGTACCACATGAATTTTATTTTAACCGTTTAATTACAGACATTTTTTGTGCAAAATACCTCTAACTCAAAACAAGCGTAATTGACTGCCTTCATGCAATTATTCAGATAAAAAAGGGTGGAAATTGGTGGGTGAAACATGAAACATGGCTTGCATACAGTATGTGAAATACCTGGTGAGAAGGCGGGGGCGGGATGTAAAACGCAATTGTAATTTTTTTGTTAAAAAAAAAAAACACATTCTGACCAAGAAATACTTGAATGTTTTCTCCAATAGCGAATGCGTCAGTAAGCCATTTTATAAACAGGGTTAACAAATGACCACGAAATAACACATCATTTAACTGGACAGACTCACTCCTCAGGAGCCTCATTACTGCTGTTGAATCTTTCCTTATTTCCTTCAACCTCTTAAACCTCCAGACCTAGAACATTCTGGGGCTTTTTATTCTGGAACACATGGACCACAGTGCGGTACGAAATTACGAAACTAGAGAGTAATGAAGGGTTTGTTAAAGAGGTTAAACAGGCTTTGCAATACTCTACAGGCCGTAGGTCAGGAAAGGCATGTCAAAATATGGCACATCGTTCCACACTGTTGGGAAATACTGTGCTATATGTGGACATACTTAATGCAGTTTGATAGAAATGATCTGTGTGATAAAAATCAGGCATAGAGGTCAATGTTAAAATGACCAGATTGGATTAGACTGCACTTCAGCGTATGTCCACAGAGTATCATGGAGTATCTCTGAATGAGTATCTCTAAATTCAGAGGTACATCTTAATTTTTATTCTAGTCTGAATCTGCTTGTCAGTAAACATTATGTATAATAAAACACGTTCCTGAAAATTACGTTTAAAAGTATCTCAGTGTATCTCTAAGCATCTTGAAGTATCTTGCAGTGTCTCTGAATGTCTGAGTATCTCCAAATTCAGAGTTACATCTTAATTTTCATTCTAGTCTGAATCTACTTGTCAGGAAACATTATGTATAATAGAACATGTTCCTGAAAATTACACTTCACACTAAAGTTTGATGCATGGGGGGTCTTCTTAGTGTGCACGCTTATGATTGATATACTCTAACTCACCTGTCGTAGAAGTCCTCTCTGTAATAATCATAGTCAAAGTCATAACCACTGCAAAAAGACAAAGAAAGAGGAGAATCAGAATAACATGCTACATTAAAGTCCAAAAGGGTCAGTGCACATGTTTAAAACTTGTTTATAACCAAATAAACTGCAGGTCAGATGTTTGGGCCCACCCAATAAATGATACACTGCTATTTGAAAAATGTATTGCAAGAAAGCACTAAAAATAGTTATTACAAATGTAACAGACTGGTTTTGAAGCGTGTAATTGCAGTTTAATTGATGTGAAAGTTTCGAGTTTCATCAAAATGACCCCTCCCCCGCCCCCCGCCTTTGTCACAGCAGCACAGATTCACCACATCCTTTCCAGCAAATTTCAAAAATAATTTGTGTCCCAACCCTCCCAGCACATTTTCAAGCAGCAAACAGTTCTGTCTGATTTACTGGAGCTCATTTAGAACTTGTGGGTCTCCAGCTGGTCCCAGCAGCTCAATGGGAGAAAGATCTGGAGACTGGGGAGGACGAGACTAAACTTCTGCCTTTCTTTGGACTTGATCTGAGTTTTTCTTTTTTCATGATCCAATATAAAGTGAATGTCAGGTCACATAAAAAACAGGCCTGATATGTCTCTTCAGCTGTGTTACTACAGAATATGAAATATTGAAAACCAGTCCATTACATTTGTTTTTCTTAAGTATTTCTGAAGTTTTCTTGTGATAATATTTAGAAAGTGCAGTGTATTGTTTCTTCAGTTTAAAAATCCAAGGATGGGCCTCAACTTCCAGCCTGCAGTGTAATATTTTTTGCCTATTACCTCATATTTCTGTACAGAATGGTAAATATGTGGTTTTATTAGGTTATACAGCAGGTAGATCTGATCTGATTAGATCTGATTGTTCACCTGTACAGAGCTGCCGCTGTTCTCTTCAGTCCTTTGGGCCTGTTGGGCTTGGGCTCACCTGCCATGTTGATATCTGCAAAAAGAGAGAAGAAAACCATCACGACAATCCCCTGCTTTGTCCAGTCTCATAATTATGGAAGCTCTATAGACCCAGAAATCTGAGCAGCATCAGGAGCTCTTGAGTGGTGCAACTGTCCTCATTCACTGATTAGTAATTAGGATTAGTAAGTACTAATCCTGCATTTGTTCATCTAAATGAGGTTAAAGAACACAAATAAGGAGAAGGAATTTGAGTTGGATGAACTCAGCCTGAAAAAAAATCCAGTTTTATAGTTATTCTAGTGTTAAAAAAAGACTTTTTTAAGAAAGCAAAAGTACATTTTAAAGTAATACATTGTAAATTATACTTTACTGTGTTTTAAGCAAAGGCGTTAAATTAAATACATTTTGCTGACATGCCGAAGCACATTTCATATCAAGCATTTTACCTAAAAATTGTACATTAAGTAATTTCAGTTAAGTTGTGCTTTAGTGCACTGTAAAGAAATGGCAGTACACAAACTAATTTAAATGTAAAACATAAATCTGTATATAGCAGCAGTTCTACATCTCGGCTGGTTTTCCCGGGGGTCAAAAAGTGGACAAAAGTATTGACAAAAGTATTGGGACGCCTGACCATTACACCAGCAGGGACTTTAACGACACTGCATTCAGATACATAGAC
The DNA here is from genome assembly GCA_037576975.1 of Alestes dentex. Taxonomy (NCBI): domain Eukaryota; kingdom Metazoa; phylum Chordata; class Actinopteri; order Characiformes; family Alestidae; genus Alestes; species Alestes dentex. The sequence goes on from JBBIGA010044066.1 coordinate 46,597, forward strand.
TTTCATATGGAGTTGGTCACCTTTGCAGCTGCTATAATGCTCTGGACTCTGAGGGGAACTTGTTTTTCTACAACAAACTAAATAAAACATGAATGTCCTGCAGTGGCAAATAGCTTTGGTTATATATTTGATTTGATGACATTCATGTTTGAGTTGAGATTTACAGAAATATTTGAACTGCAGCTGTGTAACTGTGTTAAAGGGAACTCTGCTGTGAAAAAGCTCATTTGTGTGCCATACACTACTTAACATTTTTAATTGCTGCCCAACATATATATATATATATAACTGTTCCTCATGACCTCATAAAAAAACAAAAAAAGAAAAAAGAAAGTCTGGATCTTTGGAAGCAAAGTATGTAGCTCCAAGACTAACTCAAGAGAACTCAAAAGATACAAAACTGCCATTTGACTTTTTTCTCAAGTGGGACTTTAATAAACATCCCGTCCATTCAAGAAGAACCTAACCACTATGTCCACTAGAGGGCAGTCAGAACCCACTGCTACACCAAACCTTCCACACTCTTCACTTCACTACACCTCTGCACCCCCAACACATGAAGTGCCAGAAGATACCAAAAAGAGCACTCTTTACCCAACCATGACAGAATGAAGGACATGCAGATGGAGATAATTACATGGTGAAAGCTAGAAGGCAAGAACAGCATGGCGAGATGGCAGAGCAATTTCATCACTCGTCTACATTTTAACTGTAACAACTCTGGACATTACAGGAGGAGAACAATGAGAGAGGGAGAGAGAGAGAGAGAGAGAGAGAGAGAGAGAGAGAGAGAGAGAGAGAGAGAGAGAGAAAGAGAGATAGAGAGTGAGAGATAGAGGAAGAGAGGGAGAGAGAGGGAGGGAGAGAGACAGAGAGAGTGAGAGAAAGAGGGAGGGAGGGAAGAGAGGGAGAGAGAGGGGGGGGGAGAAATGGGGAGAGAGACAGACAGAGAAAATGAGAGGTTAAAAAGAGAGAGTATGAGAGGTTGGGAGAGAGAAACAGGAGATAGAGATAGAGAGACAAAGAGAGAGATAGATAGAGAGACAAAGAGAGAGAGTGGTTCAGGGAGAGAGAGATTAGAAAGAGAAATGGGGAGAGGGACAGAGATGGAGAGTCAGAGAGAGAGAGAGGTTGGAGAGAGAGGGTGAGAGAGATAGAGCTAGAGAGAGACAGAGAGAGATAGAGAAGGAGAGACACGGAGGGAGAGAAAGGTTGGAGGGAGAGAGGCTGTACGGTCTGAGAGGGTAATAAAGATGGAGATGTGAACGGTCATACAGGAGATCTGAAGGAGCCCTGAAGCGAAGCCTTCTGCATAATTAAATGATGAAGATGTAAACAACGTCATTCAGAGTGGGTTTGCTGTTCCATTCACCACCACTGTGAACATTTCTGGCTTGGGTTTCTCTAGAACAGAGCGTTTGTCTCTGAAAGCTCCCTCACAGCAATTCATTATATGAAAAAATACTGAACGCACTGCCTGATGGCCGAGACGTTGTTGTACCATAGCTTTTAAAAGGCTTTGGCTTAAAACACACCCTTCAAAACACATTCAAGGTGGAGAGATACATGCAGGATGCTGTAAGGCAAAAATGAAATGAAAAAGAAAATCTTTTCAGATTTACCACTTCTTTTTACTATCATCACTACATATAAACACCCAGAGGACGTTTGTGGATTCACTGGTGGGTTTGGACAGTAACCACTTGTAAAGAAACGCAAATCAGCAGGTTTCTCTGCAACAAACCTCATTAAACACACTCTGAATGACTTAAAAAAACTTCCAGTCATGGATGGGGAAGAAAATGAAAGAAAGAAAGAGAGAGAGAGAGAGAGAGAGAGAGAGAGAGAGAGAGAGAGAGAGAGAGAGAGAGAGAGAGAGAGAGAGAGAAAGAACGTGAGAAAGATAGAAAGTGAGAGAAAAAAGCAGGGAGAAAGAAAAGGAAAGTGAAAGAGATAGAAAGAGAGAGAGGAAAAAGAGGAAGAGAGAGTCAAGAAAGACGGAAAAAGAATGAAAAGGGGAGACAGGAAAAGAGAGAAAGGGGAGAAAGAAAAATAAAGTGAGAGAAAGATAGAAAGAAAATAGAAGAAATTGAGAGAGAAAGGGAGTTAGAAAGAGTGAAGGAAGAAAAAAGAGAAAGAGAGAGAAAGTGGAAAAAGAAAGAGAGACTGAGGGTGATGGAGAGAGAGAGAGAGAGAGAGAGAGAGAGAGAGAAATGAGACGCATGGAGACAGAGATAAAGGCCGAGAGTGGGGGAAGATGCGGAGAGAGAACCGAACCTGTCCCTCGTTTATCAGAGGTGGGAAGGACACGGACGGCCTGTTGCTGGGACACTGAGCGCGGAGGCAGAAGCTGCACAGCTGTGTAAGCGGAGGAAGGGTGGGGGTTTCCTTTCAGAGGACACACTCAGCTCTGATGGAGCTCGCCAGTGTCAAGAACCGTAAATACATGTTGTCACCAACAAGCTGAATATGGCTTAAAGGTCACTAAGCAAAGTTAAAGGTCACTAAGAAAAGTGTATAACATTAGAAAAAAAAAGAAAACTTAAATATAGAAGCACTTCAAGTATGTTTTAACAAACAAAACAAATCTTGATATTAGTTAAAAAGCAAAAACTACCCACAACAAACAAACATTTAAAATGAAGGGACTTATCATCTCATTTATCTCATTGCAGAGAGTAGTGTTGCGAACCGGTATCCAGGTATTTGTTTGGGGACTAATGTTGTTTGGGACAGTCCTACTGACTACTTGTGGTCAATTAGGCAACCCTTCGAGCTGAAGAACCAAACATGCCAAGCTGGTTGAATGGCTGAAGCTAGAAATGGTCATCAAATTGCTCAAACTGAGCATGACTGAGTCACTGAAATGCACTGAAACACTTTTTATATCTCTGTATGTGGCTCATCACAACATGCAGTAAAAGTAAATTAGAGCTTGAAGCTCTTCATTATTTATGCTGTTGCTTGTGTTTACACACACAGGGGCTCAAGCAGGGAATGGATCGTGTGAATTCGGGTCCTGCCTGGTGGAAAAAAGGCCTTGAATATTCAGTGTTGTTGTTTTCCTTCTTCCTACCAGAAGATGAAGTGAAGTGAAAGTGACCATTCTGTCATACTTGAACACGCCACAGCGTGAACAGCACGAAACGCTTTCTCTGTATTTAACCCGTTCACCAAGTGAAGCAGTGGGCAGCCAGGAACACGCCTGGGAAGCAGTGTGTGGGCATGGTACCTTACTCAAGGGAACCTCAGTGGTACCACTAGAACCCGCGACTTCCTGATCGCAGGGCGAACTCCCTAACCACTAGGCCACCAGCTGCCTCATGCTAGTTCTAGTAAATCTTGAAAAGTATTTTGCTTTGGCATGTTCTCATCTGCTCATTAATGCAAAATGACCACGGGATTCAAATGAATTTTATTTGCATAGAGATTTTTACAATCAGGATGCAACAAAGCAGCTTCATGGGGATTGAAATATACTAACACTATAATAACACATCAGATTAAATTTGATTTGCTTTCGGTGAGTTCTGTCATTGTATTATAGCCAGTCAAATCATTATAGCAGCCCAGTAGCGTTTGAATTTGAAGCCAAAAAGACGAACCTGGGGGACCCGTGAGAGTGAGATCCCATCCCTGATGGAATCGAGTATTTCCTACATTTCCAAAGTCAAAACATATTTGAAATGTGAATTTGGTACATGCAAAGGTCTCTTACTTGATAAGCTAAAATAGGGCTGCTTCAAAACGTCAAAGCAAACATGTCAGCTGTCTGAATGAACTCAGTTATGCCATCTTCATTGCAAAAGTTGTGACACATGATTTAGAGTAAAGAGTGTTGCTGTGTTGGTTGGGTTTAATGTGAGTGCAGCGTTCTTGTTGATGTGTAGACAGTTTTGCAGGTTTTGGACCAGCACAGAGTTTAGAGGAAGTGTAGGAACAGACAGGCTGATGACTGCACAGCTGTCAGCAAGAGGCTGCAGCCCGTGTTTTGAAATTGCGTCTACCAAGCTGGCCTACTCACTTTTGACAAGCCTCCCCAACAGGTGGTGTGATAAGGATTTGCTTTCCTTCTGCACCAAATCCAGACATTTATGTTGTGTTAATCTTTTTTACAGTATTCATATTTTTCAGTCCCTACAATTGAGAAAATGCCAAAGCAAAATACTTTTTTACTACAAGAAGAACAAGGTTGCATTTTCGAAAGAAAATGTGAAGTGTGGTTGCATGGGTGCTTTAAAACCAGTATTTGGAGACACTCAAACATTTCTTTTATGGACAAAAATGTTTGTGGTGAAAAAAAAAAGTTACTTGCAGCGTGAATTTGAACCAGCGCTTTTCCGATTCCCTTCATTCAGTGTCCAGTGCCCTTCCGCTGAACGACTGACTGTTAACTGAGTGCCTCTTACCAAGCCATTTATGGTCAAGGACAGCTAAATGGTTAAGGATGGCTAAATGCATAGCTGCATTCATGGGCTGATTCTTTTTAATTAAACCACAACAAACAGTGACTCATCTTTTTCATAACTGACCTGAGCTTTAGTGTCTTGCAGTCTGTTTAGGAGTTGATGTGTGTTTTGATTGATTGATTAGTTTCTCTGTGTTTTGTTCCTATCTGGCTGTTGTAGCCGTAATATGACAAACTCTCTCTCTTCCATTTTTAGGGCATTTTTAGCGCTTTCTCTCCTCATGCATTGTAGAGGCGACTTGATCACAAAAATCACTAAAAAATCCATACAAATCAATAACCATGCACTATACTAGATATTAATGGACATTTTGTCATTAGAACCATGCCAATATTTCAAAAACTGTAGGTGGAGAGGATTCCACCAAATTCTAGTTGTAATAACAATAACAATATTAATAATAATAATAATAATAATAATAATAACTTAGAAAGAACAATAGTGTGATTGTGGAGGCACTTTCTGGTAGGTAGAAGTAGAATAATATTGGATAGTCAAGGCATTTTTCCAGGATGGTTATTAATCCAAATCCAAATTCCCATCCATACCCTAGTTGAGCCTTCTTGTGTGTGTAAACACAAACAACAGCATAAACACTGAAGAGCTTCAAACTCTAATTTACTTTTTACTCACATTAAACCTTATGCAGAACCAGTGCCGGCGTCAAGGGGGGGCAGTCGAAGGCATTGCCCCCCCCCCAGCGTGTCGCCAGGCCCCCCTCAGCGAGTCGCCAGCCCCCCCCCTAGCGAGTCGCCAGCCCCCCCCTAGCGAGTCGCTCATTTGCAGGGGTGGACTGTGCAATCTGTGCGTTCTGGAAAAGTGCAGAACTCAGTCTCTCGTTCCGAGATCAGTCAGCCCTCCCCCCGGAGCCACGGCCAACACCAGTCGGTAGATCCGCTCTGGCGCCGGCACTGTGCAGAACAAAACTATCACATGTCATAAAGTTCACAGAAATGAACTAATTCACTGATTAAATCAGCTCACCAAGTGTCTGTCCGGCCAGCAAGCGTCCATTCTCTCCAATGACAGCTCCGCGGGCGTGTCTCTCATTGGCGTACTGAACGAAGGCGTAGCCTTTGTGAACAGAGCAGCCCAACACGCGTCCATATTTAGAGAAGATCGTCTCAACATCACTCTTTGTTACCACCGCCGTGTTCAGATTCCCGATAAACACGCGCGAGTTGATGGATTTGGGGTCGTTTTTATTGGTGATGTTGCTCGTCTGGACTTTCAGGGACATCTTGGCTCTGTTAAAAAAGCAGACAGCACATGTTTTTTTATCTCATGACTCTTCTGAAGGGCGAGTTTTGGTGCATTCATTCATTTCAGTCTGGAACACAAGCAACATGTTTTCAGCCACACTTCAGTTTAAACTAATAAAAATGCTGTTAATTTGAACAATTCTGGAAGATTAATAGCCTTTCATCCTTTGCCTGCAGAGTGAAATTCTTATGTTGAACACCAGTAAGGAAAAACCTGAATCCCCAATATGGATCATTTCCTTTTAAGAATGCAGGCTCCATACGCAGAGAGCAGGAGGACTGTTTTAAGGGACTCACAGCTCTCACAAACTCTAATTATCTGTGTCTGCACACCCCACACGCGGCAGCACAGCTCCTCTTCCAGCATGAATGCATCTTTGAAGCGTTCTCCCCCTCTCACTCCTTCTGTCTGATATAATGACTTGTGGGATCCTCTTGGGCAATAGAGGCTTTTGAACAGTGCGCATAACTCAAACACTCAGAATAACAATTCAAGGCACTGCGCTCCAATCATTCGGCGGCTGCTTTGGGTGCTGTGTACAGTGCAGATTCCCAAATTTTTCACGCCACGACCCACACGGGGAGGCAGTGTTAGTTCTGTGACCCACAAAACATTTTGTGAAGTGAAATGAATAGGGCTGGCCCAAAGACATTTACAGGCTTTTAATATTTAGTTAAGTACTTAAATGTTCGTCGTTGTGTTATGCTCAGTCGTAGATAAGATTCATATCCGGGCTTGATTCATATCCGGGCTTATCTCAGTTAGAGCTGAGCTCAGGAAGGTGTGGGTTCGAATCCCAAGATCGCTAAGCACCTCTGAGGTTCCCTTGAGCAAGGCACCGTCCCTGGATGCTGTTTCCTGGCTGCCTGCTGCTTCACTTGGTGAAGATTTAACATGCTTGTAGCTGGATTTAACTCAGTCATAGCAGGGTTCAGCTCAGTCATAGACGAGTTTAGCTCAGTCATAGTGTGGTTTAACTAATTCAAATCCAGGTTTAGCTCAGTCATAGCTGAGTTTAGCCCATTCAAATCCAGGTTTAGCTCAGTCATAGTCAGATTTAGCCCAGCCATAGTTAGGCTTAGCTCAGCGATAGCCAGGTTTAGTTCAGCCATACCTGGGCTTAACTCAGCCATAGCTGGGTTAAATTCAGTCATAGCTAGGTTTAGCTCAGCCATAGCCAGGTATAGCCTGATTTAGCTCAGGCACAGCCAGGTTTAGCTCATTCATATCCAGGTTTATCTCAGTTATAGTCGGGTTTAGCCCAGTCATAGTCGGGTTTAGCCCAGTCATGGTTGGGTTTAGCTCAGCTATAGCCACGTTTAGTTCAGTCATACCTGGGTTTAATTCAGTTATAGCCAGGTTTAGCCCACACTAGTGCTGATGTTTTGATGGAACAAGTTTATTTTGAGCTGTATCTGCAGGTTTTGTTGCTGTAGTGAATACTGAAGATGAAATTAGTGGTCTTGCAGAGAGGTGTGCAAAGTGCTTGTAAAGAAACTGTTATGAAACACAAAGATTTGGTTTAATAATATTTCATACCAGTAAAGTGTGACATATGGAGGGTTTTAGCATGGATGACAGCAGGTTGACCACACACACACACACACACACCACACACACACACAAACCTTTTCTAATAGTGTGTATGTGTTTTACATAATTTGTGTAAACCAGAAAAGAGGCTGTTTATTGGCTTACAGCTGCTAAGACCCATTTCTGGAGATTTTGATAATTAGTCAAAAAAAAATTGAAAGTAATTTCAATTATTGCCACAGTGGGTTGTGAATAGTGGTACTAAGCAGTATATAGAAAAATAGTCAAAAGCATATTGAGAAAGAAACGAGGTGCTTCTCCATCAGATGCTCTATCAATTGAAAGACTGATTCTGAGATAGTAAGACGGTGTCTCGCTTCTGGGCTGCCTTCGAATATTTGATAAAGAAGCATTTTTTCTCTCTGCTATGCTTTCCTTTTCCTGATCATGCAGATACTCATTCTTTTCAGCTCTGTTAAGATTTGGTGAGCCCATGAACTGCAGATAATTAGGGCAGCAGACAGGAAAGGAAGTTTCATTCAGCTATTTGGATGAAGCCAAATCTGCAATTGACTCACACCAGTTCTAGCTCCACCCTGACCCCTAATTGAGGAGTATGGTGGTGGTTGTGGCTTAGAGGGTAGGATACTTGCCTCTGAACCAAGAGGTCATGGGTTCAAATCCTACCTTCAGCATACCACCACTGGGTGCCTGAGCAAGACTCCTAAGCCCAAGGGAGACTGCCCACTGTAGTTAGGGAATGGAAGTAAAGGAGTAATTGGGGAAAAGAAAAAACAAAACCCACATTAGCCACTGGGTTTATTCCAGTGCTGCCTCAGGTGACTAGTTGGGCGTCTCCATATTAATCACTTGTGATGCTGAGCAGCCACCTTGCTTGTTACCCCAGAGAAATATTTCACAAAGCAGGATTTCTGAATTAGCCAGGAAATGTAAATGATTCATAATATGGGAATGTGAATTATTCCTGCTTTTTCAATGTAGCACCAAGTATCCTACCCACTAAGCCACAACCACCACCACACTCCTCTTAGGGATCAGGATGGAACTAGAACTGGTGTGAGCCAATTGCAAATTTGGCTGCGTCCAAATAAAAAACATACCATTCACTCCACTGTTTATATGCACTCCATATGCAGAAATTAAGCTGCAAAACTTCACTGTTTTTGTAAGGCGCCAAAAGTTGCACATTTTGTTATTTAGTCTACAGCATTGTTGCCCTGCCCAAATACACTGAAGTTACACAGAGTGTTTCAGTCAGGACTGCTTTAAGAATGATGCACAATACAATACAAACCAAGAGGAGCAAAGGTCATTTACAAAAATTTGTCATAAATGCGCAGCAATAAAAACAGCCAGATTAATTCTAAGGGATGAAGAGAGGATGGAAAATGCTAAAAATGAATTATGAATGTTTTGGTTAAACAAAATACAAATATCAAAAGTGGACCTCAGGGGAAAAAATTAAAAAAAATATATGCAAAGTTGAGGACCATCCAGTAAGAATGTCCTCAACATTTTTTCTATTGTACAGGCTGGACTTTAGGCTTACGTTATCTGGATAAACTGAGAAACCATACTTGTTCAATAGCCCAGGTGCCATCATGGTTCAGTTAAAAGCTCCCTTTGGAGTTTACAACTCCTCCGCTGTGTCTCTCTCCCTCTCCCACCAAATTCTAAGCCTGAGCGAGTCCAAAGACGAGTGTTGTCTGAGATTAAAAAAATAAGCGAAATAAATGAGAATGTCTGAAATGATGAGGCTGCTCTGTCCATCCCTACACATTCCACAGCTGCTCGCAGAACTCTAATTTCCTGTCAGGTTTGATGTCTTGCTTATTACCACAAGCTCCCATATCATCTGCACAATAATTAGCTGGTTGGAATGAATGCTGGCTGCCAGTGGATGCATGAAGGTCAGAGTGTGTCATATTGCAATAAAGAGAGAGAGAGAGACTGAGAAAGAGAGAGACAGAGAGAGCAGGGCAGAATTGACTATTCTCCCTAGTTCATTATATA
>JBBIGA010044067.1:0-13237 GCA_037576975.1 Alestes dentex
AAACTGAATGAAATAAACGGAATAGTCAGCCGGGAAGTATTGTGTTGTTACAGCATGGTGTGTGTGTGTGTGTGTGTGTGTGTGTGTGTGTTCATTCCGTAGAGGCCCTCCAGGGAGCCCATGGATGACCAGCTGTCCCAGGGCAGTGAGAGCCCCACTCTGGAGACGTGTCTGGATGAGACTGATGGAGACATGGTTAATGTCAGTGGTGCTGTGAGGTGAGGTGTATTACACTGTTAGAACAATGGCAGTTAGTATCAGATCTGCTTTATTCATTCCAAAAACACTTGAGATGCGTCACAGGGCAGCAGCCATTCAGAAGCAAGGAGAAATAAATGACGTTCTCGGATTGGCTACTTTCAAACCTCCTGCCTCTGAGTACAGCGGTATTTCACCATCCCAGTACACATATTCTTTGTGTTCTCTGGATGTACCAAAAAAATATATTTACATTTTATATGGAAATGTAGCTGAATATTAAATATGATTAAATTATTGACAATTTTCTTAATAATGTTCCACTAAAATGCATGAAAAATTATATATTGCCATGAAAAAAAAGGTGTGACGTCCGGGCCTCATCCACCACGCCCCCTCGTCCTCGCGCTGGGTTGTTTATGTTTGGGCGCAGCGCCTAGCAAGGCAATCAGACACTAAGCAGTGTCGTGGAGAATTGGAACGAAAATCTAAGTCTGAAACTTTTTCTAAGTCAAAAAATCAAACAGAGTCAGAAAGATGTGGCGTCGCTGTTTTATTTGAAGTTTACAGCCGTGGCCCGTGGGAGCTGCTTCCAAGCTCGCTTGCCAACCAGGCTGTGCACAGAGTTCTTACAGGCCTCGAAAGTCAACATCCATTTTTCTAATGCAACCCACTGATCGATTTTCTACCAATAAAGTTTAATCACCTGATTTGCTTAATTTTACCTCTTTGTTTCTACCAATAAAGTTTAATCACCTTATTTGCTTAGCTCCTTTTGTTGTTTCTACCTATACATTTTAATCACCTAATTTGCTTAACTCCACCTCTTTGTTGACAGAAACTCACTTGTTCGGTTGCTATTTGTAGTCATAGTCTGTGAGAAAAAATGTCACTCTGTACATTTTGTAGGTCTTAGATTCCTCAGTAAGTTCATCCCACCCATTCAAGCTGAAATGTGTTTGGTTGATTCCACTTTGGTGGGTAATTTGATATATCAGGACCCCAAACCAATCAGGTGGGAGAGCCCGCTTGGGTACGTGTAGATACCATGAAGAAAACAATCTGATTGGATTATTTTCCATTGGCCATTTCAAGAATTTAACCTTATAGTTTCCAAACAACAAGTAACACTGATCGTGGTACTGCAGTAAGTGCAGGGTTCAAACACAATCAGGATTCTGCTGAATAAAAAAATGAACCATAAATTATAGATGTGTATTTTTCTGGTTTTCAGAAATCATTAAGTTTTCTCTGAAGGCCTTGAGGGCCCGCAGGGTTTCCCTCTGGCGAAGCACTCCAGAGAAGGGCTTAAGAGGAGATTTAAAAACGAACAGGAAAGGTTCTTCTCCTATGAACGCACAAATAGCTAACAATCCTGTAATATTTCCATTCAGAAATGGTCCTCATTCTATACCTGTTTTTTTTTTTTGCTATGTTGAAACAGTAGTTTGATATGTCTTTATTTTTGTAGTACTGCTGAACTGGAGGAAATCAGTGAGTTGGAGGGGGCGCAGGGCTACAGCAGCACCACACTGAGCTCACAGCCCACCTTGCCCCTGGAGGCGGAGCCACAGGCCCACCGTCACCAGCGTCGCTCCAGAACTGCCAGCGAACTCCTCGCCGACAGGTAGGACTTGCGACCCAAACACACCTGGCGGATCCTCTGAACACCTCTGTAACACAACTCATCTGAAACGTTTCACAGTCTTCCCATCTATTTAACAGTGACCACAGGGGCATGATTTAGAAAACCCCTGCTGTCATGGCAAATGAATAGGGTTCAGAAGTGATTCTCATTCAAGAACATTTCGTTCTGCAATTTGCTTTGAAAGACTTTTTGTTGGCAGCAATAAAACCTCCAGCACTCCCTCTCAAGCTCTTTGAATTAGAGTAGCAGATGCACTTAATGCATTTTGAAAAAATTGAGAGGAAAAAAAACCCAAACAAACTAAAAACTGCTAACGCAGGAGAAAGTTAAAAAGTTCCTGGCTTTGTGGATGTCATAAAGGAGAAGTTCAGTAAAAAAAAGTCCAGTTCACACAGTGTTCCTCCCATCCTAGGTGCAGTCAGGTATGTTTTTAGTACCCAGATGTTGCTCCTTTAGTTTAGAACTTTAGCTGTGAGGATGACACAGCCTACATTTATGCTCTTTCCCAGACAAACTTACATCTGTGCTTTGTAGTCCAACAGAAAGCAATGTTTCTCATACTAGTAAGCCTACACTTGAGATTAAGAGCTGCTAGAAGACCAAGATTCTAGCAGGAAATTAAAGGGTCCTGTCTTATCACAGAGAGATGTAAGTCTATTTTGTGTGTAAAGTTCATTTTAGTTGTCAGTTTATGAACATGTGGTTGTTATCGTAAGTGCTCAGTGGGCGTTCAGAGACAGTGAGTGGTCTCATTTCTGACCGCCAAGGGAAGTTCGTTCCACCACTTCGTTGCCAAAGCTGAGAAAAGTCTTTATGTACTTCTTTGACATTTTGACACTTCGACATTTTAAGGCGTCTGTGAGTTCCGGAGAGATTGTTGCTGTGAGATGAAAATGAGTGCTCTTCATCTAAGAGAATGCCTGGATGCCTAGAGCATTTCCAAAAGTGATGACCAGGTCAGGTCATGGAGATGCATCCCCTGAAACGTACTGGAGCTCTGTTTTGCTGAGATTTAGCTTCAGGTAATGCGCTGTCATCCAGAAGGAAATGTCATTCAGGATATGGTCAGAAGTGTGGATGATGGGATCGGATTAAGTGGAGGGTGGTCAGTAGGTTGAGAGTAAGAGACAGGGGTGATGACTGCAGGGAAGGATCATCAGATCTTCTCAGTTTTTTCATCAAAGAGGGTGGCAAAGTCCTCTGAGAAGATGAAAGAAGGCGCTGGAGGTTTGAGGAGTGAAGAAAATGTGGCAAAGAGTTTGCGAGGGTTGGACGCAGAGTCTTTTAGCTTGACTTTGAAAAGAAAGAAGACTTGGCAGCAGGTATCTCAGGTATTTGATAGAAGAGAACAACAAGAGAGGAGATCAGAGTTAAGTGAGAGGATATCATTGTGATTTCCTCAGTTTTCTTTCCGTTGCTCTTCGGTTGTTGCAGAGTACGTCAGATAGCCATTGTGAAGCATATGAGCTGCTTGTCACCCTAGAAGACGATGGACAAAGGTGAATGAATGAAGAGTTGGACGAATGAAGTTGAGAGTGGCGAGTAGGAAGTTGGTACCCGTTTCCACCGCTGAAGGACAGGAGGGATGTTCCAGGAGAAGTCAAGGATGACAGGATGGCAGAGGAAAGAGCAGGTGGAGGAAGGGAGTAAAGGTCGCAACGAGAAATTGAAGAGATGCTGGTCGAGTGGTTGGAGTAGGTCTGGAGATAGATGGTGAATGACGAAAGATGGTGGAAAAGTGCAGGAGAGGCTCTGGTGAAGACAAGATCATTTCCCACATTATGGGTTGGAGGAGACTTGTTGAGGGACAAAGCAGAAGATCACAGAAGCCCAGTGATGCCACAGGTGTGCAGCTCATCATTTGGGAGGTTGAAGTCACCAAAAATATGAGTGGAGTGTCGTTATCTGGAGGTCCAGTTCTTGAATGAGTGTTCCTACTGCCATTGGTGGGACGATACACAACAATGACATGGAGTCCAGTGGGATGAGTTACAGTGACACAGTGGGTTTCAAAAGACGAAATATTGAGGTGTGAGATTGAGAGTGCGCGAGCTGCAAATGGAGAGGCGAGAGCTGCTGGGTTTGTTCGAATTCTCTGGTGTAATTGATGTTTCAGTAACAGCCAAGAAGAGGAATGAGTGAAAAGATGCCAGACCAGAGGTGAAGTCTGTCTTTCGTATAGAATATTGACAGGTCTGTAGTCCACTATAAATCAAAGTTAGAGAATGGACGGACAGAGAAGGATACAGATCATTACTGGGATAACTGCCCCTGATGAGGAACACATCTAGGATGGTGGGATGTGTGTACAGCTATTGGAAAAATGTGAAAAAAGACAGGCAGAAACACAAAGAGCAATGTTAGTTTTTTTAACTTAGTGAGAAAGAATATAGACACGAGAACACGAGTGCTGGGGTAGCTAAAGCGCACATTTCAGCAGAGTAAGTGGCTCTTCATACAGTTCCTGCTGGACTCGCCAGCCATTCGCAGCCAGTCAACTCAGACCAGACAGACTTAGACAAACCCCAGGACTCATCCAAATAGCGTGAATCGCATTTGCACATCCAGCTCTTCATTGAGATGAAGCAGACTTGTGGATATGGTTTAGTACACAGAATGACTTACTTTGAGTTATAAAGGTTTAGCACAAACTTTTGGTAGACCCCAAATGTTCTCAATCAGGCAAGTTTGAATAAAGTTTGATGTAACAATGGTCAAAAACTGTGGACAAGAAATGCAGGCACCAAACTATCTCTGTCTCCTGCCTTCTGTTTCAGGCCCCACTGCATCGATGAGCTGGTGCAGAGTCGAGATTTCTACAACACTCAGAATCGACTGCTCAAACTCCTCTTCGCTCTTTACAATGTCCTTGCTGCCCACTCGGAGCTGGTGTGTTATTTCATTATCGTGCTCAACAATGTGGTGACCGCGTCCGTCATCTCTCTGGTCCTGCCCATCCTGATCTTCCTGTGGGCCATGCTGGCCGTGCCTCGGCCCTCCAAGGGCTTCTGGATGACTGCCATTGTTTACACAGAGGTGGGGGCCGATGGGGGTATACTCTATTGTGCTGAGCTGTAAACAGATGTGTAGATTCAGAAAATGCTTATCGGCACTATCTGCAGAGTCAACAAACACAGATTGTGCTGTTTTCTGTTTTTGTATTCGATTTAAAACAAGCAATAATAATGTTTTTTTTTACCTGTGTTTTACAAAAAGTCTTTGCAGTTCATGTGAAGGGTTAGATTATTGAGTTCAGCGTTTGGTCTTTGGTTATCAGAGTCAGAATCTCTTCATTGTCGTTGTAGCAGCTGTACAATGAAATTTAAAGGTGCAGTTCTCTTAGTGCAAAAATGTTCAAGTAAAGAAGTACAGATGTGCAAATGTGAAAGACTTATAATGATTCTAGAATGCAGAATATGTGTCAGACTGTCTACTCAATCTATATATATAGCGGACGACTACCTAAAGAATCAGGTTCAGGCCCCTGAATAGGTCCCTGTTGACAACGGTGGGTACTTATGGCGCACTATCCAATGACAACCAATGACAAGGTTGAGGCTGACACCAGTTTTAGTGATGTAGCGCAATATAAAACCTTTGATGATCGCACCATTGATTACCAGTTCTTATCATTTCAATAACCATATTTGATATATATATAAAATAAATAGCTATACTGTTACAGTCTGTCTGCAAAGCATTCCCCAGGACAACATGAATAGTTAGCAATACTTAAAATGTCTTGATTTTATTGTGGTTGTTTTGGATCAGAAATATATCTGAGGTGTAATGCAAATAGAATGAACAATACATCGGCATGAAAGCTGTAGTGAAACATTTTAGCATATTTGCACTGAAATACTAAAAAAAACAGCATTTTTGAGACTCAGGTCAGTAAATTTCATTGCATCCCATCCCTTCTTACATTGCTTTTTTTCCACATGGCTGTCCGAGACCCGCTGCAGAGCTGCTGTAGCTTTTGGCTTTTGCTTTGGATGCTGTTTATGGAAGGAAGAATGCTTTAGGCTAAGGTTTCAATGGGGCTGAAAACGACTCTTTCTCAGCAGGGATCATCTTCCAAAGACCTAATGTGAGTCTGGCCTGCTCTTCTCTCTCTCTCTAAGGTTATGGTCGTGGTCAAGTACTTGTTCCAGTTTGGCTTCTTCCCCTGGAACAGTGAATACGAGACCACACTGAATGAGAACAAGCCTTTCTTCCCTCCACGGATCCTCGGCCTGGAGAAAACGGATAACTACATCCGCTACGACCTGCTGCAGCTGCTGGCACTGTTCTTCCACCGCTCGCTGCTCCAGGTATCACGGATATGAACTGAGAGGCCAAGCAGAGGAAATGGCACGGTCATGGTTTTTCTCATGGAGGTCTTTGATGTCTTTTGACCACACTGGAGTGTTTAATTCAGTGATAATCGCTCGAGTAGAAGTAAAAGCAGTCTAGCAAGAAAAACACCTTAAACTGAAGATTGTTAGGCTTTATCCTCCTCTTGTTACATTTTTTTACACTGTGTTAATTTCATAATGAATGCACCAATATGAATGGTCCAGAAATATTTTATTGCCACTTTATAAACCTCTTTATGTTGGACAGTAACATGTTGTGGCCCTAATGTACACTGGGGCAACAACATGGTATGTACATGTTAATGGGAGGTTTCACTGTTCTTTCAAAATGTCATAATTAATATATTAGTATATAAACTAAGTTGTTTAGAGTGAGTTTGGGGGTAAAATGCTCTGTTTTGGAGAAACTTGTTAAGCCAGCCATTCACAGGGGTGGTGAATGGATCCAGATGTTCCAGAGGAGCCTCTGAAAGCTTTCTCACAGGACCTTATTACATGAAATGATTATAGTTGCACTGCCTGATGGCTAAGATATTGCTTTGGCCTAAAACGTATATTTTTTTTTAGCCAACCACTTCATGGTGGAGGGATACAGGAGGGCACTGTGAGGCAAAATAGACCCCATAAAAAACTATTTAGTTCAGATTTGACACTTTCTTTTTTTTTAACCATCATCATCGTTCCACATAAACTACATATAAACAAATGTATTTGTGTTGGAGTTATTAAGACGCCTGGTTCAATTCACTACTGCTGTAAAGAAATCTAAGACAGATTTTGTTTCAGACCCCGTTTCTCTACAATAAAGGTCTACGATTTCTAAATGCGGACATTTTAGAAGCGGTGGAATTCCATTATTACCTTCTCGTGTTTGAGTAATAATGTTTTCTTCCAACAGAAATGATACGTTCTGTGTTTTGATGGTTTGTTTGTGTTTTTCTCAGCGCTATGGGCTGTGGGATCAGAAGGGCCCGATGGAGGAGAAGGTCAGTCCATCACAAGAGCAGGAGCCTGAGAAGAAGGAGGAGGAGGAAGAGCAGATGGTCCCTGCTCTCCCTGAGCTGGACGACAAAAGCCAAGAGCCTGACCAGGAGACCCAAACACACACAAACACCCAGACAGACCCTGAGCAGAGCCAGAGTGCGGAGATAACTCCTGAACCGCTGAGTCCACACAAGGATGAAAGCAAGAGGAAGGGCGGCCTGCTGCGTTTCCGCAAGAAAAAATCGTCAAATAAAGGTCCGTGCGTTAAAAGGAAACAGGTCGTGCTTCTTAATCCATTAAATTGCTCATCAGTTATTTAGTTATTCATTTGAATCATCTAGTAACTACAGTCCAACAGTTTATTCAGTAAGCACTGTGAAACTAATATGCAAATACCAGTCAGTTTCTCAAAATAAAGTCCAATACACGAAAGCACCCATATCATATCATATAGGGAACCAGATGTCCTTGTTTTTGTTTTTTTTGTGGTGCATGTAATATAGAAGCACACTTAAATGTAAAACGCACTCTAAATATTTTTCATAAGTTTTTCATGGATAAAAATTACACAAATGTTTTAAGGGGATCTAAAAGAGAAAAATAAAATCCAAGAAAAATAAGATACAGGCCCTTTAAAGTTAGACAAATATGCCTCTTTGTTATTTATTGGTTATTATGAGCACAATGCTGCGCTCATTTTGCTATCTATACTCATAAAACACTCCTGTAAACAATTATGGACAATCTTATACGTAATACTAGTGCTGCAAGGTATGGACAAAATATCAGTATTGCAGTTCCTGCTGCATATTGCAGTGACACAAGATATTAAAGTGCCTATGCCACCACTTCTCTGTAATTAAACGTCTGTAAATATTGTTTGAAATGGTACATTTACTCCCCTCATCCATACAGTCCACATGGAAAATAAGCGACAAAAACAACCCGTTTTCAAATGAAATCTCCTTAATCTGACTGCCGCAGTTTAGCCCCGCCCATTCATGCACTGATTCTCCGACACCGTTAATAATTAAAGATCAAAATAATTCGACTTTTGTTTGATCTCAGTTTATCAGAACATCCAGTACCTCACCTGGAGCTGTGATTGGTTACCCTGTCAGAAACACTGTGATTGGTTAGAGGCTCATTTGCATATTAGAGCCTTCTGTATTATCAGTATCGCAGAGACAGATATTGCGATAACAGTATAGATAATATATTGTGCAGCCCTGGTTGATACATAATTTGCAAATCTATCCTAGAAGGCTCGGCGAAGGAGGCAAAGAAGAAAAAGGCCAAGGGAAAGCGTGGAGAGGAAGCCAGTAAAAAGCTAAAGGCTTTTGGAGAAAAACTCAAGGGCCTTTTCATCTCTGTGTAAGTGAAACATCTCCCGAGTGCTCAGCATCTACATGGCTTGACCCAGTTAGAAGACTGCAGCTGCAGCACGACTCTGATGCTTGGTGTGAAATAATGGCATGTTTTTATTGTAGAGCATTCAGATCTGAACACAGTATGCATCTTCTCTTTCTCTCTCTCTCTCTCTCTCTCTCTCTCTGTCTCTGTGTGTGTGTCTCTCTCTGTCTCTCTCTGTGTCTTATTCTGTCTCTCTCTCTGTCTCATTCTCTCTCTCTCTCTCTCTCTCTCTCTCTCATTCTCTGTCTCTGGTCTCTGATTTTCTCTCATTCTCTCTCATTCTCTCAGTCTCTCATTCTCTCTCTGTGTGTCTCTGTTTCTCTGTTTCTGTGTCTCTCTCCTTCTCTATAACTCTGTTTTTTTTTTTTTCTTTGTCACAGAGTGAGGAACGTCTATAGACCGTCCTACAGATTCTTCAATAATATCCTGCATGCAGAGTATCGCGCTGCCACCGATGTGTACGCTTTGATGTTCCTCACTGATGTGGTGGATTTCATCATCATCGTGTTTGGCTTCTGGGCTTTTGGAGTGAGTACCAAGAGCCTTTTTTTTTTTTTTATGACTGGATTTGCTGTATTTATGCTCTGACTCAAGCAGCATCATTTAAAGTGATGGCCCTCTGCAGCAGGAACCCCTGTGTTTGATTAGATAAATGTAATTGGATTTAGTTAACTCCTAAACCCTAAAGATCATCAACAGCTCTACTCTTATCACTAAGTGTAGTTGATACTGAAAAATAAAAAATTGTGTGTAGCACTGTGTACATATACACATATATCTACATGTATTGTGCATATATGTGAGTATATGCGCATGCTGCGGTGGCCTGATGCCCCCGCCCAGGGTGAGTCCTTAAAACGAATGAATGAATGAACCTAGAAGAATCCACATCCTCCATGTTGCTTCTGTTTTTTTCCCCCCTGTTTATGTCACCAAAACAGTTGTAGTTCATTTTTATATGAACAAAAGTAAAGTTAGTGTAGACAGTTTTAACTATTAGGTTAAAGGTGTCTTTAAAGGGCCCATATTCTACTTTTTCCATCCGTTTCATTTTATCACATTTTCATCAAATTCCACTTTCCAACCTCTCTTGATCTTGTAGAATCAAACAGACTGTTTTTGTTACTGTGCCTTTGAGATGTGAACACTGCTTTTTAATACAGTCCCAGAGAGTTGTGAAATTACGCCAAGGGGAACTGAAGCTGTTCTGGTGGCTCGTTTTGGCCCAGAACCATTTTATGTTGGTTTTTCCTTACATTTGTCACCTGTCTGTATGTATGTTGTCTTCTGTGACATCCCAAAAACAGTCATTTCTGCATCAGGGTGTATTCACACCAGGCCCAGTGGGCTTGAATTGTCCCTGACCAGGTTTGTGCCCCCTCCCCACTCCCCCTGCTGGCCTGTGCTCACACTGCACTTAATGTCCCGGACCCGAACCCTCCTACATCATCACACTTTAACTCGCTGCTTTAACCTTCTGGTCTGTAAGCTTCCAGATTTACAGGGTGTGTCCTGTACCTTCAGATACTGAACCTGTAGAGCTTTCAGCTCCTCACATCTTCGTTTAGTGGTTCTTTGGTCCACGAGGGTGAAGATAGTTGCCAAATTTACCAAATATCTCAGTTTTTGTATGGAGAAAAGAAAAAACTAATTACACGATGAATTACAATCAAACGGGGGGACCTTTTGAAATTAGAAATCCCCTCAAGCTTTGTTTGATGCCAGTATATATACTGTATATAAATTTGGTAGCTGGTGGCCTAGTGAGGTACCCATGCTGTTCACACTGTGTGCTATGGTGTGTTGAGATATGACAAAATTGGACACCTTACACATTTCATCTCATATATGTAAATGAACCAACACCTTTTGGCAATGAGCCACCCATTCCTAGCACTCTGGATCCTCTGGAGGATGTGACAGTACCCATTGGCTCTGCGTCCCTATTGGTTCAAAGTCCTAGCGGGTGTCCTCTATCTCTGAGCCATACTTCACGCTTAATTCCTAACCCAAATGTTCATTATTTAGCAATGTCTTAGGTTCAGTGCAATTTATGCATTAATGCATTCTTTTGTTCAGTGGTAGCTAGTGAAAAGACTGTGTAAATTGCTGTGAAGTGCTCAAAAATACTATGTGTCGTGTCCTGTTGATCCTGTATTCTCCCGTCTGTCCAAATTTCCAGCAAACGCTGCACCTCTGTAGAACAGTCATCCCTTTGTCTCCATGTTTGTTAAACCGGACCGTCAGGGGTCAAACATGCTCGAGCTCAGTATATGCGAGAACCCTTAGTTCCTGTACATGGACTGTTGGATTGTTTTGCAACTTTGTACTCTTTTATGGACTGTTTTGCAACTTCAAAAGGTTCAGTTCAGAGTAACAGGGAGTGCAGAAGAGAGGTGAAGAGGAGGGGGCAGGCCGGGTGGAATGCATGGAGAAGAGAGCCAGGAGTGATTTGACAGACGGGTACCAGCAAGAGTGAAAAGGAAGGGTTACAAGAAGGTAGTGAGATCAGCTGTGTTAAATGTGGCACTAGACAGTCGAGTCAGTAAAGTCAAGTAGGTGTTTACACAGTACACAGTGAAATAAAATAACAATAACAATCCTCTATAACAATGGAGCATCACAAGGAACAAACACAGAAACAACACAAGTAGCGAAAAACAGAACAGCAAGGAAGACTGGGAAGACTACGCAAGTGAAGGCAAGGCAGGACTACAAGAGTGCAAAAGCACAGAAGCAACAGAAGAGTCATTTACAGGACAAGACAACACACATGCTTCCTTTATTTGTCACACATACAGTTATACAAGCACAATGTGTAATAAAATAGGCCCCTGAGACATCTATGAGACCGTGCGGTATGGTATCAGTAAAGTAAAGAGAAAGTTATAGGCTATAATAAAAAAAAAAATCTGTAGAAAAAATATATTCACATAAACGTTACAAGTGTAAACAAGATTGAAATGTGCAAGTGTAGCAGAACAGGGCATGACTGCAAGGCGCAGCGTGCTGGTTTGCTGTTGATGTATATAAAATTAAATAACAGATGGCAGTGCAGTCGACAGGAGCAGAAACAGCACTGGTGTGAGTGAACACGGAATTATGACAAGATACTGTATTCTAGCCGCAGAGTCATTCAACAGAATGCGAAGATTGAGGCTGACAGCAATGATACAGTTGTCCTAAAATAGCAAGGGGCAGCCAGAGAATTCGAAAAAATATACAGTATATGAATAAATACAGGGTATTTTCCGTGGCAGTTGGGGAGTAAGTTCTCTTTGTTTATGTGTTGTTGTGTGTGTGTGTGTGTGTGTGTGTGTGTGTGTGTGTGTGTGCGAGAGAGAGAGCGCGAGAGAGAGAGCGAGAGAGAGAGAGAGAGAGAGAGAGAGAGGGGTACAGTTAGTTATTCGTTTCTGATTTATGAGTCTGATGGTCTGGGGAATGAAACTGTTCCCCCTCCTGGTAGTGAAGCCTGAATGTTGCGAAACCTTCTGCCAGATGGACGGAGGGAGAAGAGGGTGTGTGTGTGGGGTGTGTGGGGTGTGTGGGGTGCGTGGGGTCGTCCACCGCGCTGGTGGCTTTGCGGATGCAGCGCGTGATGTGAATGTCTGCGACAGAAGGTAGAGAGACCCCGATGATCTTGTCAGCTGTCGGAGCTGAGGCAGACGGGAGCTGGCAGAGTTAAAGATTTGCGCCGGGAGTGAAGAGGATGGAGAGGATTAGGAATGAGTATATTAGTGGGACAACTTAGGTTACACAGTTCATAGACAAAGCCAGAGAGGCAAGATTGTGTTGGTTTGTACCTGTCCAGAGAGGAGATACTGAGTGTGTGGGAAAGTGATGATGAGGATGGAGCTGCCAGACAGTTGGAAGAGAGGAAGGCCTAAGACGAGCTTTATGGATGCGGTTGGTGTGAAAGGGGACAAGACAGAGGACAGGAAGAAATCAAACTAGCACCCTGCACTTCTCGATACTCTGTCATGTACATTTGCACACTTGAATACCTGTGTATGTGACAAATAAAGAATCTCAAATCTTGATGATCTGTTGTGGTGACCCGTAACACAAGCAGCCGAGAGAAGAAGAAGAAGAAGAACGGGGCAGTTGAGTCAGAAAGATTGTGCTTTAGAAGCAAAATGGCTAAGTGTGGTTTGGTGTGAAAGCCTGGAGCCTCAGAAACACGGTCCTGCCATACGACAGGGACTGCATCATTTTTTTTCCCCTGGTTACTGCTTTTGTGTGTGTGTGTCTGTGTAAAATGTGCATGTCACTATAGTTTTACACTACTGACCACACTTGATTCAAAATTCCCCCAAAAAAAAAAAGGTTTGGAGAAAATTGTAAAATAGTACATCTAAATAATGTGTTATACCTTGGAAAACACTCTTACATTATTTTAAAATTGCAACAATTGAAGTAGTAATGTTAAGAGCAGAGAAACTCCATCAGAAAGTCAGGAGTGAAGCTGCTGGAATACAGCACATAGAAAAGCTGCTCTTACAAACACTACTGCACTCACAACACATATGGAGCTCACACTGCAATAGTTCAGAAAAGAATAGCAACCTGCGCGCGCACACACACACACACACACACACACACACACACCGACCGGACAACGCTTCACCCATCCACT
>JBBIGA010044094.1:0-13236 GCA_037576975.1 Alestes dentex
AGAGAGAGAGAGACAGAGAGAGAGAGAGAGAGAGAGAGAGGGAGAGAGAGAGAGAGAGAGAGAGAGAGAGAGAGAGAAAGGGACATAAAGAAAGACAGAGAGAGAGAGGCAGAGAGAGAGAAAGAGAGGAGAGAGAGAGAGGGACATAAAGAAAGAGGGAAAGAGAGAGAGGCAGAGAGAGAGAGAGAGAGAGACAGAAAGAAAGGCAGAGAGAGACAGAGACAGAGAGAGACACACAGACAGAGAGAGAGACAGACAGAGAGAGACACACAGACAGAGAGAGAGACAGACAGAGAGACACAGAGAGAGAGAAGGGGGAGACACAGACAGAGAGAGAGAAAGAGAGACAGTGAGAGAGAGAGAGGCAGAGAGACAGTGAGAGACAGCAAAAAAGAGACAGTGGGAGAGAGACAGAGGAAGAGAGAGAGAGAGAAAGAGGGAGGTAGAGAGAGAGAGAGCCCCCCAGCAGGGCAGACCCGCGCCCACCGCAGCGACCCGGCTGGTCACCCTACTGGCCCCATAGGACGATAAGAGGAAGGCCTGCAGATAGAGTGTGTGAGTGTCTAAGGTGCATTAAATTTGTGATTGTGCATTAAAATTGTGGATGCAGTTATGGTATGGCATGGGGGCCCCACCATTGGCAGGTGGCGGAGTCCCCCATACCCATCCCTGCTCCACAAGGCCCTAGTGTAATATGGGTTGTATGTGTGACTAAAGAATCTTTAATCTTGAATCATCAACATATGTGGATCCAATAAGTGTAGAGAAGGTGAACCATAGCCCATATATCAGATCAATTGAGATATGATGAAAGATTGAATAAAAATTACAATAAAGATTCTGTCAGTCTCTAAAAACCTTCGCCCTACGGAGAGAGCCAATCACAATTCAGGCGCCGAGGTCCCGCAGATCTTCCAGGCACGCCATTGGCTGCGGAGAAGTGGTGCGTGGAGGTAATTGATAGATTGATTGTAATCAACTTGGGCACACAGCCAGTATGTGGGAGCCAAAAGTCTGGCCGGGTTGTAGGGGATCAAATATTTATTTCACTTAATGACATGCAAATCAATTTATAACTTTTATGTAACATTTTTTTTTTTTTCTTGATTTTTGGTTGATATTCTGTCTCTCTCCATCAACATGAAACTACCTCATGAATTAGAGACTGTTCATTTGTTTGTAAGTCAGCAAACTTACAAATTCATCAGGGGATCACCTAATTATTTCCCCCACTGTACTTATCTAATAACACGATTCTGATCCTGAAAAACAGACAACACAAAATTACAAAAGACCACAAGCTTCAGCCAGGCTTAAAGTTGATAACATGGTCCACAACTGCTGCCTTTATTTCATTGGACATTCTCTAATACCTTTTCACAACTCCTCCTCTACCCCTGTCCCAGTCTTTTGCTCATACTCTGTTCTCCTCTCTCCCTTGCTGTACCACGTTTTCAGACACCACATCCTCTCACAAAGCCTTCTTCTTTTACCTGTATGACAAATTTCTTCCTGCTCCATTTTTAACCTGGACATCAGGCATGCTTGTGTTTATTACGACAGTTCAATGAAATGCACCAATGATACAAGACTGAAAATGTTTATATTTGGTAACAGTTTTTCTCTGACACACTGGTGCAGTTCTCACACCAGAAATATTATTCTCCTCACGCTTAATGCAGTTCTTAAATCAATAAGGCTGTTTCTACACATTTTTCACAACTAAAGAAATTTTCTTATTGCGTTGATGTGTTTTCTTCTGACTCTGACAACACATCAAAACAGGCTATACTTTTGTCAGTCAGAATCATGGATCCCTCACTCACCCCCGTACTGTACTACATTGCTTTATTGCTTTCAATCAAATAACTGTATGATAGCGTGAGACCAGTCACATGCTGTCAGTGTTAGCGGTGCATTTTCAATTGCAAACAAATGTAAACGTGTTCTCGGAAGAGGTTCAGTTGAAACAAACAGAAACATGCTCTCATTCTTGCATCACAGATGTACTATATGATACTGCAGGGAAAAAGAGCTGTATGTTCATATTTTGCACTTTATAGTAGTTTATGTTTATACATACATAACACAAGTTTACTGTACCACACCATAATTGGTGCTATGTTCTAAGTTTGACTGCATATTTATCTCAGATTTTTTTCTGATGCGCAGTTTCACATTTATAATTTTTTGTATCTCAGTTACAGCAGCTAGACTGTGTAAAGTTTCAAATAAATCCCTCATATTTCCTTTTCGTGTCTGAACATTTTTTTCCTCTGCATTACATTTTTTCAGTCAAAACATTACAAAGTCAGTAATGTTTTGATTTAAGAAAAAAATGTGTTCATCAGAAATGTTTTTTTTTCCACTGGTCACAATGTTGAAGTGACTGACAGACTTTGCAAGGTGTGACACATGTGAAAGGTTCTGATTGTTTAAGTGGTTTTTGCAAAGGCTGGTGTTCTGTGAAATGCTTTAACTGAACTGCATCAAAGTAATCAAGAAATATTGTAACATACAGAGGAATACATACATAGACCAAACATCACTGTAGATATTTAGGGGTATTTTTCTTATAAATTCTTCATAATTGTTTATCTTTCTGGTCTGAAATGCATTTCTAAAGTTGTCTAGTAACATGTGATGCAGTAGTTTAGTGGATTCTGATTGGTCGGTGAATTGTGTGATCTGGGACTCTCTCTCTGAAAGTCTCTCAGTTGTTGTTGGATGTTGAGGAGAAAAAATGTTCCTGAGTCTGCAGCTGCTGCTCTTACTGACTCTGTCTGTGAGGACAGGTAAATTTACTTTACAAGTATATTATGGTGGAATGTAAACTGTTGAATGTTATTTTCATATCTGTGGTGTATATTTAATTTAACAGTGAAATTATATTTGTTTGGGAATCACTTTTTAATTTTATAACTAAATGTATTTGTCTTTTCCAATTTATTCCCAGATGGATATTATTATACCTGGGTATCTGAATGCATTACCAGTTCTCCAGATCTGAAAGATGTGGAATTCCTTAGAACATATTATTTTAATAAGAAACTATTTATACAGTTCAACAGCACTGTGGGGAAGTTTGTGGGCTTCAGTGAGTTTGGAATGAAAAATGCAGAGCACTGGAACGGAGACTCTTACTTACAGCGGATGCAAGCTGAGCTGGACAGATACTGCAAACACAATCTACCAATATTCTACTCTCATATTCTGGATAAAACAGGTAAGCTAAACACATGATGAACACTGAAAAACTGATACAAGTACTTTCACAGCAAGCGAACACAAAGTGCAGTAGACACAGAAACATATAAAAATGAAAATGAGTGGAATAAAAACTTTAAAAAAGGAAATCTCTCATGCATTGGAGCAGGCAGGAGGCAGGAGAGATAGAGATGAGAATTCTTAAATGACAAAATCATTCCTCTGAAGTCCACTCTGCCTACAGACAAGTAATGCTGACTGCATTTAGAAAACGAAAACCGCTGATCAATAAGTTCCATCTCCCCTGCCATGAGAAAGTCTGCATTTAATTTGTTTACAGAGTTTTTCCTCCCAGTTTACTCATGGACAATTCCCACTCACTAGATCTTATACATTAACATTTTTCACTTTAACTACTGATCACATGCAAAATGTTATTAGAAACAAATTTGTATGTTTACATTTTCTTCTTAACAGATTAAATTCTAGTTTTTCACCTGTAATATTCTGTGGTTAAAAAAAGAGAAAAATTTTTATAGCATTATAGAATCTTTTTTTCAAAGCAGATTCGGAAAACATTAACTGTAAGTTTGAAGTGTCCAAGTAAACCCAAAAGGTCAAAAGTCTGCAGTCAGCATTTGCCAAATATGAAAAGCAATTTTAAATGTAATTTCAGAATGTAATTTGGGAAAATACACAGCACACAGGTTAAATTAAAACAAAACAGCCAAAAGTTAACACAAAACCAACCATGTGTTAAATATATGACGATTACCAAAACTGTTACTATAACCCAAAAAAAAAAGGAACATTTTTTAAACTTAAGGGGAAAAAATTCTCCTACAGGATTTCCTGGTGAAGAGTACAATTTACACTTCTGTCAATTACTTCAAGTCGCCCTGAAACGGCAAAGCATCTCCACACACACACTCCCACAACCCCATTTGACATTTGGTATGATTCTAGCAGAATGCTGTTTTAGCTTTATGCAAGATGTAATGGGAGCAACTCCTGTCTTCTGAAACGTTTCTCATTTGACTTGGTCCATAGAACATTATACCAAAAGGCCTTGAACATTAAGATGTTTTATAGCAGGAGTCTATGGCTGTCCTGAGTACGAGCGGTTTTTGACTATGCAACTCTCTCATGGACACTGTTTTTGCCTGATCTCTTTCTAAAGGTGGGATCATGAATACTTGCAATGGTGGAATCTTTTCCGAGGAACTCTTTCCAGACTGATATGGTGCAATAACTCTCCCTCCATTTCTCGGCCGCGAAACAATTTCCTCCGGGATAAATAACGTTTTCTGATTCTGATTCTGATCTCGGGCTGTTCTGGACTTTTCCAGAACGCACAGATTGCCAGTCTGCCCCTGCATATAAGCGACACTAAAGTGTGTAGGGGGGGCGTGGCGACTCGCTACGGGGGGCAATGCCTTCGAATGACCCCCCTTGACACCGGCACTGAGGCGCCACGCTTACCTTCCCCCAAACGCAGCCATGTGCACCCAGCCACCAAACAATATGAGGCAGGTACGCCTAACACAAGTGAGATGGCATGCCTCCTTTATACCTTAATCAAAAGTCCCACACCAGCTGACAATTACCAGTCAGTCTTTAAGTGTTTCTGTGGAAATTTGTGTCCATTCATTCTGTAGAGCATTTATGAGGTCAGGCACTGATGTTGGACGAGAAGGCCTGGATCACAGTTTCCATTCCATTGCACCCCAAAGGTGTTGGATGAGGTCTTGAGGTCAGGGCTCTGTGCGGGCCAGTCAAGTTCTTCCACATCGCTGGAAGCATGGCGTTCTCCAAAATGTCTTGGTATGCTGAAACATTCAGATTGCCCTTAAGTGGAAATAAGGGGCACATCTGAATTCAATATTTAAGAGCTATGTTCCAATATCTTTGTCCATATAATGTATTTTGCCTTGAATTATCTTGTTGAGGTGCTATTATCTGCACGTCAAACTGGGTTTTTTGTGGCATATTTAGAGTAGATTAAATGAAAGAAATGAGAACAAATGTTTTACTGTGACAGGGTGCAAAGTGCTTAAAGATACAAGGAGCCTAAATAAAGGAGTTCCAACCACTCAGTATTCAGCACCACCAGTATACTGATCACGGCCTGATCATGTGGTATCCTCTGTACCTGTTTCTTTACTGGTAAAAGTCTTAAGTTAAGTATTTTGTTAGACTTGAATGATTCATCTGTAGGTCACTGTGTGGGTTAACAACTAAAAATAAGTCAAATTAAAAACACCATACAGCACAGTGTGAACATCTTTCTCTGCATTTAACCCATTCACCAAGTGAAACAGTCGGCTGGCACCAACGAGGGGCACAAGGGGAGCAGTGTGTGGGGATAGTACCTTGAGTACCTCAGTAGTGCCACTGCCAGGCCTGGGATTCAAACCCACAACCTTCTGAGCACAGGGGCAACTCCCTAAGTCCAACTCACTGGACTGAAAATGAGAGCCAAAAACTTTGCAAGTTCCTCAAGAAGCAAAGCCTGGAACACTGTTCCACAAGGTTACAATAAAAAATACAAGAAAGTCTGGCTCTTTGGAAGCAAAATATACTTTTGAACTGTACTGTAAATTAAACTGTTTAAGCGAGAAGCTGTTACCCTTTATAAATGTCAGGGAGCTTTAGCCATGTCCTCTAAGCACTACACAATGTGATTAAACCACAAAAAAAGGAGAAAGAATAAATAAGAAAAGCTCACTCAGTTAAACAATAAGAAACTAAAATCATGCAAACCAACACTAATGGTTTAATATGCAAGGGAGACCATGTATACTTTAAAATTGCTGAAAAACATTATCAGTATATTAACATCGATTCAATAAATTGCTAGTTTTTTTATTATTACATGAATGCATGAATGACATGCATAAATAATGTCTTTATTTGCTGTCTGTAGTAAAGCCAACGATTCAGCTCATGTCAGAACACAAGGCCAGCGGTGATCATCCAGCCATGCTGATGTGCAGCGCGTACGACTTCTTCCCCCCCGCCATCGATATTTACTGGCTGAGAGACGATAAGAAGGTGACGACTGATGTGATTTCCACTGAGGAGATGGCTGAAGGAGACTGGTACTACCAGATCCACTCCCACCTGGAGTACACGCCCAGATCTGGAGAGAAGATCTCCTGTGTGGTGGAACACGTCAGCTCCAAGCAACCCATGGTCTATGAATGGGGTGAGAACAGAGTCAGATCATACATAATGGTCTCAAATAGTATTTTAGCATTAGCAGAACTTAAGGTCAAATTATCATATTTCTAACTGTATGTTTCTAATGACATTACAGTTCACACATTTCTTTAAAAGGTATGAAGGTATGAAACTGTGTTTATTCTCCTCAGATCCTTCTCTTCCTGAGTCTGAGAGGAACAAGGTTGCTATTGGTGCGTCAGGTCTGGTGCTGGGGATCATCCTGTCTGCTGCTGGATTCATCTACTACAAGAAGAAATCCTCAGGTCAGTGGAGATAAAAGAGGGTCACACTGATCTTGATCTAGTTGGACTAAAAATGAACATGTTTTTATTCCAATGATTAATTTGTTTTGCAGGGGTCCTGTAAGGAAGAATGCTGGAACGTCTGGTAGTCGTTTTATTCTTTTGTTTGTAATTCACCATAACAGAACAATGAGTTACACCTGTTAAAAACGTTCTTCACACTTTAATCTAAATTCCTGCAGGTTCATGCAGAGGAGTCATCATCACATTACATCATTCATTTTGAACAGCTCTATCATTTCAGAGAATCCATCAAAAAATCTATCACATAATACATTTTTTTACATAAGCATGAGCTTGATTTGATTTTGCCCCGTTTAGATTTTTGTAAATATAAATAATTTTAGGCTTTGCTCACTTGTGTGATTTAATTGTTTTAAAATGGAAAACTTTCACTTACAGTTCTTGTACAAATCTTTCTGGCCATTTAAACCTCTACTCAGTCATTACAACAATTAAGTAATACAAAGGTATAAATATACTAGGGTGGGCTGTCAACATGTGATATTTATGTGGTTAACTTTACCAAAGAGTAATTTTATGTGACCATTCTTATAACCTTTCTTTATCCCCTGGAATTTATTAAACAAGCCTTTTTTGTCTGCTGTACCTAGATGTATTTGTAAATGAATTGTATTTTGCCTCATTGAAATAGCAGTCTGGGTTGAACTTCAACAATGAAGGGAGGAGTTAAACTACTGTAGACTGATATATGTAAAGGCATTGGATCTGTGACATCACAAAAGCAGTGCAATCAAAATAGAGTGTTTTGTCTCTAGATTTTCTAATGTACTTTACTGTCCACAATAAATATTTGCTAAAACATCAGTGGTTTTATTCTCTCTGTGAAAACCAATGAACTTGATGATTTGAGTTTTTTTTTTTTAAATCAGAGATGAGATGCGTTTGTACATCAACTGATTTACAAGTTTATCTACGGATGCATTTTTTTCAAGTGTCTGAGACTTATCTGGAAACACGCCCCAATATAAATCTTTGTCCTGACTCTTATGGGCTGGTGATGTACTATTCAATGCTGATGGTGAGAAACACAAGTAACATCCTTAATTTGACTAAGTAAATGTTAATTTTATCCTCAGTGGGAAGAATGTCCCAGTAGTCTTTTAATGTTCAGCTCGAGTGCTGCAAAAACACACAAACCACATATAAAATGGAAAAGAGATGTTGTGCAATTGACTGTACAAATTTGCAAAAGCAACTGCAAAACTAGGTGTAAAATGAATGATTCTCCGCTTACATTAAAGGCAGTTGGGCTCTAGTGATCTCTAGTGATTTATTTTTTGTAGGCTTTACTGGCCACATGTGAATGTCTGTGGACCGCTGTGTCTTTTGATAAGCTGTTTATTAAATTCATTCTAAGGAGTATTCTGTCAGGATGATACCACTCCCACAGATTTGTTTCTTTATTTTGCCCTGTCACTCTTCAAACTGCACTCACACATGTTCATTTCCTAACTGAGCAAGCCATTTACATTGCCTGATAAGGCTTCCAGATAGAACTACAAGGCATTATTAGCTTTATTCATGAGCACACTCTTGTAGCGGTGTAAGTGTATGTAGTGTATTTTACATATTTATTCCGTGATTAGAATTAAAAACACTATTACTGAGTTGTATTGATATGCTGCTGTTTGATTATTGATTAATATTAAGTTTAACATTGGCTAATGCAAAACAGTACGTGTAGAGTTCTAAGTCTAAAATGAATAAGGGAGTTTATAACACAGTCACTGCTTTTCTGTAGAGCTTATACAAGCTGTATGTGCAGAATGAAGCATCTGTGTCAGTAATAAGTGCGCCTTAAATTAGATGTCATTAAAACAGCTTTATGGTACTTTTGAATATAGAAGGCAGAGTGCAAAATGTCAGGTAATGATTGGTTATAAAAACAAATAAACCTATAACACAAGCCATTCATTGAGTAATGGCAGTTTGGTCACTGAATTATCAATCTAGTTCAAAACAGCAAGCAAATTTAACGAATTCTAAAAATAATTCAGGTTAATTTAGGTATCCAGCAGAAGTTTACTGATGACTTGATTACAGCTGCCTTTTTCAGCGCTGACTTTCCCCAGAAACTAATGATGCAGCAGTATTCCTGTCCTTGTCACTGGTTGATTTATAAAATTGGTTTATAGGCACAACAGGGACTTTTCCAGACTGGTCTGATTGCTTCTTAAATTCACTTGTCACATGAAACTTCCTTGAATATCAAGACAATGTGATTGTGAAGTCCTCTGTAAAACAGTACTACTTGTTTTTGATGCATCAGTGATGAACAAAGCTGCCTGTCTTTGTGTTTCATCGCAGTATACATTTATTAGAATATTAGTACTGAATATTGTAGACATTGTAGATAACATGGATTTTTTTATGACCCCTTAAAAGCATCCCTGGACCAGATTTGGAATTCTGTTGAACCACAGAATTGGCAACAGGGTCATGGGTCTCTAAGACTGTTCGTGGGGAGCGAAGAATCACCCAGATGTTCCCACAGAAGAGATGCTGTAGCACAAACTGAAGTTTTGTAAACAGCTGTGTAACTGCAGACCAGTCAGTGTGCCCAAACCCTATTCACTGCTAAAAGTGCCTACAGTG
This sequence comes from Alestes dentex, assembly GCA_037576975.1. NCBI lineage: Eukaryota > Metazoa > Chordata > Actinopteri > Characiformes > Alestidae > Alestes > Alestes dentex. The sequence continues at coordinate 9,354 of JBBIGA010044094.1, forward strand.
TATGTGTTGTACCGAACGTGATAGAAGAGGGTGGCTTGGTGGCACCTCAGATGATAGCGCATGTGATTAGCCTTGTACCTCATGAAAATATCCATTCAATTAATGTGTAACATTTAGTGTGCATACTTTATACATGTAATTTTAGTGTCAGCAGCAGCTGCAATACACAAAACAAAAACAAACAAAAGCTAAGATTCATCATATACGTTTCCCAGCACTACATACACCATTTCTCTCCTAATCATTTTCCCCGTTTTTGTCACATTTGTTTCTTAATTTTTTTAGATGATCGTTTTATTAACTGAAAGAAAAAACACTAGCCCTGTGTAAAAAAGAAATTATTTAATCAAAGCAAGAGTAGTATCACCCACTTAATAAGATCTGAACCTTGTGTGAGTTATGCAGCAAGATAATCCAAAACACAAGAGCAAGTCCACCCCCGAATGGGACTCAAAAAACACAAAACAGAACACATTTGCGATTCTGTGGCAGGAACTTAAATGAGCAATTTGACAGATACATTAAAAACATTCTGCAAATAAGAGTGGGTCAGACTTCCTCCACCAAGCATGTGGTTGCTAAAGGTCAGCATAATTAATGATCATGTTTAGGAAGCAAACCATTTTACTTTAATTAATGAAATGAGGATTTCAAATCTAGGTTTTGTTTCATCATTTTATGCTTGTCTGATATTGATGTCATATAAGGATCTGAAACCGTTTACTGTAGTAATTATGCAAAAATAGAGGAAATCTGTAGGGGTAAATATATTTTAAGGGCACTTAAATATATAGTTTTACACCCTCTATGCTCTAACTATCATTAGCTAATACTCAAGCTCTTCTTGAGCTGAATTAACCTCTCATCACGTTTCCCCCTCAGCTCTCCCAGGCACTCAAGGCAGGCGCATTTGCAGACTTCCATTGCTTCAATACTTTTATTTCAACACCAACAAAAACTGGCATGAGGGCCATAAACAGGATTAAAACAACCAATCTTGAAGCCAAGATGACGGTTGACTGACACCAAACAGTGAACCACAAACCCCTTAAATACAAAGAACACAAAATCCCACAACCAATAACACAACACAAATACTAACTCTCCATGTCCTCTGGGACCGAGCTCCCTCCGTGGAGCCCCTCCATGTCCTCCGGGATCAAACCCCCTCCGGGGAGCTATTCCATGGCCCCTGGTCCGAGTCCCTTCTCAAGTAGCCTGTGTGTGAAGTCAAGCTAAACCATGCTGGACTGGCAGTGTGTGAACATCAGGAATTTTCCTAAGACATTCCCAAGCCTTTACCTGCCCATGTCCAATTTACCAGGAATACTTTCTACTGAGAAAAGTAGAATACTAACCAATTATTTATTTATTTATTTATTTTTTTTAAATCTGTGGTACAGTTTTACTTGTGCATAATTAATGCAATCAGCAGCATTTCTCTACCAGTGTGTTACGTACACTTCAATGTTTACACATGTTTCTATTAATAAAACATGTTCCTTTTCAGAACCACCTTGAGATAAATATGTAAGATTTTACTAACAGTAGGCCTACTGTCAAAAACATCTTATTTCCTGATTCAGATACCCAGGCTAACTTTTCCAAGGCCCTCTGAGTTGGGCATGTGATCATATTTAGCATGCTTGATATCAGCTCTCCTTGGAGACAGATAATGCTGCACCGTTTCTGGTCTTTCATTGGTTCTCTTGGTGAAAGTGGTTTTATACACAGCAGGGACTTTCCAGGCTGTTCTGATTGGCGTATGGTTGTGGTTTCATTTGGTTCACACAAACTTTCCAAAACCAGAACCAAGACAGAGTCATGCTTTGTTTGTCGGCTGCAGCTGTCAGTCACGGCAGTTCTGAAAGGTTGAACCTTCTCGTTTTTGATGGAAGTTTGGAATGTCACATGACAGAAACGAGAAATAAATACACGTCTATGCACATTTTCCCACATCATAAAACAAAACCTTTCTTATAAGGTTATTTACTCCATTTTATGATCACGAATTTCTGAAGAATTACGTATCGGAAGCACATGCAGATTTTTTTGCTGATTCTGGTGTTGCGTGAGCAATTACACTTAAATCTACACATTTGAAAAGACCAAAGACATGAAGCTGTGGGGTCTTAGATCTCTAATAATTAAATAAAATGTGACACTCTCTGCCCTCATATTAACTAACCAACAAACCAGCTGGCTGACAACTAATTTTTTACTGAGTTTATTAAGAAGGGTTTGCCTACATCCTTACTTGATGGATCTCCTTGTATGCTTCAAATAAAGACTACGGCAAACCAGACAAGCTGCCCCAAAACAGCTTTATTCTTGTACATTAAAAATAAAACATTTTTCTCCACAATTTGTGAATTTATAATGCTTGGGACAAGCCAAATAGATTTTCCTTAACCAGGGTCACAGGGAGTCCAGCACTCACTGAGCGAAAGGTGAAGAAACACCCTGGGCAGGTTGCCCCTCCATCACAGGGCAGATACACAAACACTCACACCTCTGGGTAATTTAGCTTACCTGACATGCAGGTTTTTGGACTGTGGGTGGAACACACACACAAACACACACACGCAAATTCCACAAACAAAAGACCCTCATTTGCCCCAGCCAGGAATCAAACCAAAAACGTTCTTGCTGTGCTACACACTGTGCCACATAGGGGGACAATGGTTTGTCATTTTTGGACTCTGTGCAGCACAACATGGCATATTTGGTGTATAGACTGGATTTAAGTTCATTTAAACTGATACAAACATAAAGGTTAAAACTAGTAACAACAGCTGTAAAGTTCACAGAAATACTCTGTGAAAAATATTATAAATCTTTACAGATATCCTAATAGTCAAACTTTGAAAGGAAAATCAGTTAAATATTGTTTAATTTTATTTTCATTTATTATTTTTAAAATTATTATTATTATTATTATTATAATTATTGTTATTATTATTATTATTTTTAGGCTTAAATCTAGGAGTGCCTGCGCCTCCGGAGACTCCAAAAACTCTCCTGTCATGGGTTCTCCCAAGACAATGATCCATCCCTGCCTAACTAACAAATAATATATATATTTTGTATATATATGATGTTTTTGTATCACAGCAAGTGCAACATTTAAAAGGATTGCATGCAAAGTAGTTATTGATTGTGCCATTCACTAGTGACTGATTGATTCAATAATTTGTTTCCCAGTTGAATTTGTGACTGTGTGTACATTCAGGAATGTAATCTGCGTTACAGGTTTTTAAGAGATCCTTCATGCTCTAGTAACTTTGATTGAACACATTACTGGGTGTGACACAGACACACAAACACACAGTCTCACAAGATGCAGAAGCTGCTGTGATGTGAAGTGAAGGAAATATGTCACCTAATTCCAAGTAAACATAGTAAACATTACAGTCTTAAAGCCTGTGTGGTGATTTAGGACGGAGCTGTTTAATTCAGAATGGCTTTTCTCATTTTACAGAAACTCATTGTAACTTTAAATTCATGAATCATTCTGGGTCTAAAAGAAAAATAGTGTTTACTTTCATTTCTTTAGCATTGTGGTATTTTGTTTGCAGATATGTATTTGGAATTTTCCTACACTGGTTTTGCCTGACTGTGGCCAGTTTATAAGAAACACTTCCAAACTCAAGCAAGTGAAACTGGATGGATAAAAACAGACAGTTTTTATATTTTTCCTTTTAAATAATGTGTCTACACTTATTACACTGTGTTTTATGCATTAACTGAAGTGTGCAAATATTGAAATATTACCCAAGTGCTGGGTTGCCTGTCTCTGGTCCTGGTGTCCAACATAATTTGGTGGCTCCCCTCCTCAAACACATTCACTAAAGCTGGCTGTGAACAGGTGAGTTGAACCAGG